>JBCFXI010000133.1:0-248027 GCA_038496175.1 Ampulex compressa | reverse complement strand
CGAAAAAATAAATAAGGCTGACGGTCGAGTGGCGAACAGGTCAGCCTTCCTTACCTCGGAACCAAGCGGAGGATTAAGGTGAAGGCATACCTGCGAGTCCCAAAACCTCGCCTCCTTTTTAAATCGCATTCCGCGAACGGACCTCCGTTTTGTCGGCGCTTTTCCCCAAATTCCTTCCAGGTACTCGATAAACCGTCCCTTTGTCCAACCGGGAAATAGATCTTCCCCGGGAGATATCCGTTTTCACGATTGGAAAACGGGAGCCCCGTCGAGGTATTTCCAAAGATGGACGGATAAAGTCGAGTATCAAAATCGAGGATGTATTATTCCCTGTTATTCCTCTTTCTTCCTCGGAATACAGGGCTTTCGAAAGTTTCTCTTGGATCTTGGTTTGTGCATTGTGTATGCGCAAATGTCTTTGATTCTATTTTTTATACTCTTCGAATATTTAAAATCGGATTTCATTATGGAAATGTTTGCCGTAAATTTCTATAAACCTCTGTTATATCGGCTTTTTAGTCGAATCTTATTTAAACAACTTCGTCATTTGTACATTATATTGTATTATCATTATATTCAAACGATATCGTAGTCTTAAAATCATTCGCTTAAAAAAAAAATAAATAAAAATGGTCATGAGGGAGTATCGAGAAAGCATAGCTTACTCGACGATTGTTCGCTTAAAAAAAAGAATTAAAATTGCAATGAGCGAGTATACAGAGAGCATGGTTTATTCGACGATAATGTCGTCCAGCTAGAATCCAAACTCGACCACTGTGCGGCGTGTAGACAATGGCAAATTTCAGATCACGCCACTGCGCAGTTGCCGCGGCCCGACGGAGTTATAAATTGTCGCGAAAATAAAGGGACCGCAGACGCGTTCGATTATGCATGCATCAAGATAACGTCGAGAGGTGCATCGGCTGTGCGCGTACCTTTTGCCGCTGCTACCTTATCAAGCCGTGTTTTATTTGTCCAGACGTGCGTAGCGGTGCTTCAGAAAATTTCTGCCGTCAACCGCGATGTAATAATCCTCTTGCTCGTATCGAAGATTTTTGCTCATTTTTTATCTACGGCGCGCAATTTATTATGCCGAACGAGAACTTTGTCTCGCTATTCGTTACGTACGAGGGTGATTATGAAAGTGGCGCGAGGCATATGTCTTTCTTTGCAAAAGGGGCTTTGGATAGTTGTAATCTAAATGGATACGACGCATAATTTGAGATAAATTAATTATTTTAGACCTTTGGGGGAAATCGGGTTTGTAATTATCGGCGCACATGAACCGTTGTATTTGAAAGTGGCGTGAGACCATTTTCATTCATATCGAGATATTAACGAATTTTAACGAATTTTAATTTATAATGAATTTTACATTCGTGTTTACCTGGATCTAGCTTTGATTCATTTTTTTTTTATTGGACTTATGGCACTTTCAAATACAACGACTTATATACGGTTCGAACTTCGTTTCAAGCTTCGTCTCAAATTATTTTCGAAGCTATGGTTCGTTTCGAAAAATATCCCGAACCAAAGTTGTTCCGCATCATCGATTGCTCCTTAAAGCAGAGTAACTTTTATTCGATACGCGTTTGTAATATTTTGATTTATAACAGGATACAGCTTTGCAAATAATTACGTGCCAGATTTCAAGTGAGATATCTCGCGTGTGACGTTATATATAGAAAACAAATGACTCACCTCAAAAACGATTTTCCCCGTTTCGTCTTATCAAAGTCGTGCTTTAATGTATTCCCCGAATATCATGCTTAGATAATAGAGAAAATTTCAGGCGGTAAATTTCGATGAAGTAATCGTTCGTATTTTCTCTAAAATTATCGTACAACGACTCTGGTCGGTAATGAGGAGTTGAAAGAAATGAATAACGATCTGGAAATTTTGTCAGGTGCGCGAAATATTGACTAAGAAAGATTATGTTAACGACTTCTGGACAAATTACCACGTAAGGTATTTATAACCGGCTCGGTTTTACGTGGAACCACGTTATTCAATGGGCCTCATATTTTTACGGCCATTGCTGAATAACTAAATGGCACTGAAAAACTAAATAAACGAGTTGAAAGATTTTTATCTTTATACCTCGAAATGGTAATTATTGACATTGTAGGTAAGGTTCTGTTCGTAATTGGCGAGGCTATATTTTCCTTATATTACTCTCCGTATTTGACGTCAAGGTAATTTATCGTACATAGAGATAAAGCATCGACGCAGGTAAGTCGAAGCCTCGCTGTCGAAATTTTCCCTCATCGCGTACATAGCATCGTCATACTTTGTACGGCTACTTTGATTGCATCCGTTGCATATTTCGTCACGTTAACTCAATTCGGCCAAAAAGCGACGTCTTTGATCGATTACTAGCCTCTTTAAACCGTGTTTTGCAACCTTCGATGTTCTTTTTTATTTCCATTATTTATTCCTATTAGTGTTTTCGTATATATCGTTCTCTCCCCTACATATTTAATTCTTTCTACATATCAAGGGATTGCTTGCTCCGGTAATAAAATAATAGTAATAATAATAATAATGAAATAAATTTAATCCACAATAACTCATTATAATTTCAAAATAACATTTTATCTCAATAAGTAACTCGATATCATTGTAGATTTAAGAACAACCGAGCGATTAATAAGAGCTTTTAATTATACCGGCTAATCTTACTTTTTCTATCAAATTAAACAAGAGTGAAAATAGAGCCAAAGTGTATAATTTGAAAAAAGAGATGGAGTTTCAGAGGGTCAAATCGATTCGATTTGGCGCGTTATCGAGGAAAGTTGAGAATCGCCGATGATACGAACGTGCGATCAGCAAACCGATCCCCCGTTTAAGCCTAGTCATCGAGTGCGATAACGCGAGGTGCGCTTACAAAAGCCCGTATTCTCTGCCCTAGAAATTTCAACAGAGACTCCATTATCATTCCTCGTGTCACGAAGGTAGCTTGCTACTCGTTATAATATTCAACGATTTCCTCGTACACCCTCGTTTCCCAAGTTTCTTTTAAGTTTTTATTACTATCTGGAGGATTCATTGAAAGGAAGTTAGACGTGGACGCCAAAGATACTTCTTCATAATATTCTTGTATCAAGCAGATATTTGATCGCGAACGAAAAAAGCATAAGGTTTACCGTGCTCCTTAATGGCGACACTGGGAATTTACATAATAAGGAATAATGTTAAAAGAAGGAACGATATATTTAGATACATCAATAAAAGTGTCAAAAACCGTACGTTATCATCGCGTATGAAATATCGATGCACGCAAACCGATATAAAGTCGAACACAGTGAATTACATAATACGCGTACAAACGTGATTAAATAAATGTTTACGGTTCGAAATTCCGCTCGTAAATTCAATTACCGTTGCTCGAGTACACCTTGCAGCGGTATCGATGTACGTATTCGCGAGCAGAAATGGATTCAAAAAGCACTTTGCAAATACAGGATATTCGATCCGCGACCAACGATTCAAACTCGTTTCCTTTTTCTCGCGTTCTATTTATACATCTTCCGCACTCAATACGCGACGGATGCAAAAATTCATAAATTACGTCTCGCATCGAAGCCGGAGGTTTGCAAGTGGAAGTTCGGAGCGTGCAGGGATCGCGGTGGGATCAAAGTCCATCCAAAATACCGTCGCGTATGATTCATCGAAGCCTTTTTTCCTCTTTATCTCGTTCAAATTTTAGCGAGGCACCTCTTCGCGATCGTTTCGTTATCGAAGCCATGTGGCGTGCGTTTTGGCCGACGATGACTCCCCATTCGCGTATCGCTCGGGAAAGCGGCGTGCTTGTTTAACGTCGCCAACAGACGTTGAGCGGTTATTTTCTCGATTTTCGAGCATTCTCCTCGGTGCGCATCTTCCATTTTGAAAGTTCGCCAAGTGTGGGTGATACTTTCTTAACCCATTCACCGCCAAGTACGAGATATCTCGCAGTTTGCGCAAGTTTAGAGCGATCGCAGCTGGTCAGGGAATACGTTTATTGGACGGAAAATACACGAACATCGGCACGATCATCCGTAACCTCTTCCGTTTATTTCCCTCATTATACATTTCTCGAAATAACATTTCATCTACGAACGAAGGATTTATCGATGTTATTAGATTTTGTGAAACTTCACGTTTTCTTTCAAACGAAATCTTGGCACCCGGATGCTCTAAATTTGCCTGCCAGTGAATGGGTTAATGTCATATTAGCGGAGACTCGTTCGCGTTGAAAGCCGAGTTTTTCACCGCGAGAACAGATTTATATTATTCCTCTACATCCGCGTTGGTCGCATCATTGGATTAAAAATATCGTCCCACGAATTACCCAAAAAATTACCCAAAATAATAATTATAAATTACCCGAAAAAAACCTTCCTCGAGATAGTTGTGACGGGTGACCTTGTCATCGGTCACCAAGCGCATTCATTCGACCCTGACTATCCAACCGGTCTAAATGTCTCCGCAATTGATTCTATTAGCATACGCGACAAAAACCAAGTCCATCGACAACATGCGGAAACGAAGTGTAATACTTAATTCCGCACAATTTTCTCAATGATTCCAACGCGCCAACGATACGATCGCTCGAATCGACCAAAATTCCGTCCTTTCATCCGGACCGTTTGACCAGGTCATCTCGTTATCGCTGACCAGGTTCCATTCATTCCACTACGGCCGTCGTCCAACAGGTCTGAAAGTCCCTACCCTCGGTTCTATTCGCGTGCGTGTCGGAAACCGAGTCTGTCTGCGAATCGTCACGGTTATCTAACGTCACCGGCGGTAGGTGGGGGCGACTACGTCGTGCAGTATTGTGACCACCGTTGCACCAACTGGTCCGCCGTCCGTTAAAGTCTCTGGTTACGGCTCGCGCTGCCCGGATTTTTGGCGCCTCCTCGGGAAGCCCTTCGTATTTCGTGTAAATCCCCTGTCCGAGGATCTTCGATCGAGAAACTGGAGGACGGAGATCGAGGTAGGCAATATCGTGGTGTACGATGATTAATGATAAACCTTCCAAGGCGATCGAAATGACGGGTCGATCGCTTTTTTTTAGAACGATCGCTGTACTTCGTAATCCGACATTTTCTCAGATTTTCGATGATTCTACCGTAGAGTGCGAATCGTTCTATCGATCTATCGATGTCTTTTTTTGATAGACTTTTTCTTTGAGGATATGCGTGGTGTATATAAATGTGTTTAAAAAAATGGTTGGTAGGTTTGGTGTTGATATTCGAGGAATTAACGAGAAGCTTGGAGTAATTCTTTATTAATTAGTGATCGAGAGTATACGGTGGAGAATAGCGCGTTGGTATCCTGGACTCGTGTCGAACGCGTTGATCTAGCAACGATCGGTTTCGAGTTTGTTGAGAATAATTAATGAGACGTCTCGCGGTGTCAGAGCCAATGTTTAATAAATTAAAATAATACCGATGAAGTTTGCGTTCCTGGAGAATAATCGGGAAAGCATTGCAAACGATGACGACGGAAACGGAGAGCAAAGAAGTTCCACGAAGCGCGTAATTTATGCGTTGAACGAGTTGCAGAGTTCCTCAAATAAATTGATAAGGCGCGGAACAAAGGACGTGCCGGTGATTTTGCGTCGAAGAAAAAGAAAATTCAGAATTCGTTAACATCCTCTCCAGAAACGTGAGAATCGACTTTCCAGTCGCGATTATCCGAATCTGCTTCGCGAGGCAATATTTCGAATAAAGACTGGCGAAACGTCCGTCGATATCAACTACGCAATAAATAATGAACGATTAATCGATCGTTTATTAAGTAGGTTATCTATTTAGTTTATTCATCTACTTATCACACCGAGTAAAAAGATGGTCAGGAGAAATACATCGTTTATTTAGAACCCTTTTTCTTTTGCCATTAAAATAGTTTTTATTCTTTTCTTTACAGCCTATAATTTAATTCCCGCGCTATGTATAAATATTCGATTAGGCTTACGCCTTTATTCGATTACCTTTCGATACGAATTTCGCAAAGAACTCGAAAGGTCGCCATCTCCTTGCAAAAAGCATTGAGCTCCAAGCGTCGAATAAAAGAATTCTCACCAATTTACGAAATACTTATATAAAACGAGTAGAGCTTCGAATATAGAAGAATTTCAAATTCTCCTACATCCTTTAAAAATGTCTCGAATGGAAAGTCGTCCAGGGGCCATTGGATAAATTTACGAGCTATGTCGCGTGGAGGAGATGGAAGCATATAGATTGCAAAGAGGTCGGAGGAGACTCCGGTGTCGGTTACTCGAAGGTGCCTCCTTTCCTCTGCCTTTCAAGACTCCTTACTTCCGCTCCTTGCACGCCTCTTCGTCGATGGATCCAACGCTCTGAAATAACATCCGATTTCCTCTGCGAATCGTGACGCCGAATTTGGCGAATTTCGGGGCGACTCGCTGGCTATTTCAACATCCTACGTATTAGAGACTCGGATTATTCGATCTTCCAACGTTTCGTGCCGTTCGATTCAACGTGGCTTTGAATTGGATGATCGATTGGAGAAGACGGGACACTTCCTTAACGTCCTTTCGTCGAAGATCGCTTGCGAATTAATGACTTACGTCCGCTAGATTTCTTGGATTATACTCGTTTCTTTATTTCAGCAAGTGCGCGAGGATTGACATTGATATATTTAAATTTATCGACGATGCATTATAATTTATTAACGACTTATAACGATTTATTCTTTTTAACGCACAATGGCTTTTGAGTACGTACAGTCGCACTTGGTTTTGTTTGTCATTCCTTTCGATCTTTACTTGGAATTTTCGTAATTCGATAGCTCTTCGATCGTTGACGCTTTTACACTCGCTCGTATTTTGATACGCGGCTTAAGTATTCGATCGCTAATATCGGTGATCGAAATGATGCACTTCTAAATCTGGCGATCGGCCAATTTGAAAGTTGCCGGTAAATACTTTACCAGCGAACATCCTTCGTGTCTGGCTCATTGTTCACCCGATGTTTTGTCACGATGAACAAAGCGACAGTTGGAATTCGTTCAGGTGTCGATACTTCTGTCGTTCTGCGCCGCATCATTTCGTACGCCCTCAACGACACCTTGACTATTACCGCTTCAAACAAAACGCATAACTAACGGTGACAAAAAATATTTGACATTCCTCAACTATTAATTATTATCGCTAATAAGCAGTAGACGCAAGTGTACGATAAACTCTACAGATATATAATTCTACACACTCCAATGCCTAGTCCTTATTTGAACGATGAAGAAAATAAAAAGTAACTCGGGCACAAGTGCTCCATTGTTGATTCTTTACGCGCAAACGCGCACCTGAGTTAATCTTCCTTTTTATTTATTGCTCGAAAAAAGACGTTGGAGTATCGTCGGTCGTGAAGATTCAACACGATTAACTTCGAGATACGCGATGATTATCGTTTACTAAACATCATTTTCCGGATACTGTATTTAATACTGGATCAAAGTCCAACGTGGAAACCGTCGACGCATTTTGATTCGTCTAATGTATTCGATGAACCTTCGCTTTACGTCGATGGCAATTGTTCGCGGCGAGCGATAAACGCGAAAAACACTCGAGGCTAATGCGTCCGATGGAAAAAGTCGGGATGTCAATTTAAACTCTGGAACGGAGGATGGCAAAGGCGCAACGCGAAATACGCTTGTCGCGTAACGATACATCGGAAGATATCTTTGATAAATCTCGATAAGATAATCATATTTTTTCCCCGAAGCAGGGAGTTAAGCCCGCTAATTTCGTGTATTTCAATAAATAGAAATGACGGTTTATTGAGACGAAGCGCTTTTAAATCCCCGGACTCTTAATTCTCTTCCTCGATTTCTACACCTCGTTCTTCGGTATCTTTCATTGAATTTTATGCCTCGACGCAGCGTTAATCCTCCTCCTTTCCAATTATCGACGTTGAATCGTTGTGATTTCGACCATTTTTGCCAAATGGAAATGATAACTCAACCGGACAAAGGATTTATATATATCTCTTTATTCTGTATTTTTCTCTACGCTTTTGGCGCGTTGTCTTTGAATTCTCTTCCTCTAATTTTAATCCCGGATCCTGTGCTCGGCTTCGTCGCATTTAATCCTCGACGAGACACGCTTCTATCATAACATATCGTCCACAATCGGATAACGCGTCCTTTTAGTTTTTCAATCTTCTTCTTCTTTAGTAAACTACTTCTACACACGACACGTTGACTTCCCATCCCTCCTCTTTCCTGAGAATAAAGGATCATGAACGAACGATCACTCCCTTATGTCCCAAATAGCAAAGTTCTCAGCCGAAAATGTAACCGATTATTCTTCATATTCCAGATCAGAAAGCAAGATGAAGGGCCCAGCAGCTCTGCTGCTGACCGCTTGTTTGGTCGGTTCCGCCATCGCGGATCCCAGGTCGATAAATCTCAACGCTACGACCAGCGATGACCCCGACACGAGCCGGTTGAATAACCTCAAGAGTATCGAAAATGTCCAGAACAGTCGTACGACGGTCGATTCGTCGCGGACGACGTCGAAGCAGAATTTCACCACGGCAGAACCCATGGGAGACGCATCGACAACGCCAAGCACCACGACCGCTGGAATAGTCTCTTCCACGACGACCAGCGAACCAAAATTCCAGGCAACTTCGCCACCCAAGAAAGCGTACTCGAAGTCCAAGCTGGACGACCCTCTGTTCGACAGATTCGCGAAGCCCTTGCTGAATCCCAAGGATATACTTCTCCAGGAGATTCGTTCCCTGGACGAGGAGGTCTCCAATTCCAAGGTTTATCCCTTTTTAATTCACGCTTCTTCCGAGCAACTCCTCCATTACGGAGAGTTTATGCCAGGATTACGTATGCTTGGAAGGATTTCCTTCGTGCCCTTAGTCGCTCGTAATCCGTATACGTAATGTCGTAAACTGCATTCCAGTTTAATCCGCGTATTGCGTTACATACTCTAGTTCAACCTGGTTCCTTTCCAGATTCAGGACGAGGTAGCGGAGACCCTCAAGGCAGAGTCGAAGCGATTCAGGGTCAACCTGGGTGTGACGTCGACGGCGAGGCCTGTTCCAAAGGTGAACGCGACTCAGGATCGCGCCATGAAGAAATTGCTGGAGGACGAAGACATGCCTTACGAGGATGAGCTGGGCGATGATGGCGACGAGGACGAGGAGGACGAGGACGAGTATGACGACGGCGAGGACGAGGACGATGAGCTCGATAACGACGAGGAGGTGATGACTCGCTGTCCTGATTATTGCAGATGCTCGGGACAATACGCGGCTGCGACTACTGCTAAGTGAGTATAGACTCTTGAATAACGTATGGAGAAATGGTAAATTAGGGTGTAGTCAATGGGGCGTTTAATAGAAAGACCGGAGGAAGTTCGTTACGGAAGTATAATAAATAAATGGAATACGAGCAGACTTGATGGAGAGCTAGGGTGGTGTATTGGATAGAGGCTCGGACTTCCACGTGGGGAACTCGAGTTTGAATCCTGCTCCATCGTCACTGCTTTTTCCTTGCGATACATATACCGTAGCTTTGGTGGTATTTGGAATTCACGTTAAACTGCAGGTCTTAGGTCAACCGAGCTTGGTAATCGGTGACATAAATTACTTAAAGAACAAAAGAAAGAAAGAAAGAATATTTGTATACCATGATCCCTAGAGGATTGTCCATGTAATACATGTATGCAGTAGCTCTGGTGGTCGAAACCCACCTTAAACAGTAGGTTCCAGATCAAACGGTCTTACCAGTCGCTACCAAAAATGAATAAAAAAAAAGCAAAGAAGAAGAAAAAGAAGAAGAGCCGCTCACGCAACGACACGCGATTTCCAAGTCTCAGTCGTTTTACCTCTTGATCGCCTTTCGCACCCTTGGTCATACCGTCACGCACGCACGTACGCATGGAAGCATACACATTCGTATACTTGTATACACATTTACATTGATATTCACATTCACATTTATATTCACATCACATTGCACATACCAATGAATGTTCAATGCAGCAATAGGCCACGATTCTTGCACGCATCGACCAACCATTTTTACGATTCTATATTTACATAGGGTAAAGATACGTAAAATCGAGCAGTACGTGCTATAGAACACGTCGATAAAGAAGTACCAAAATTTATAAGCTACAGTGTATATTAGTATTAGTCTCTCAGGAACTATGAACATCGGCAGTCACGGCTAAACATTATCCATCGTTGAAAGATGACCGCTTTTATTTTCTGTGGTGCACAAAAGTTTCTCAAAGGCGCATCAAATAGTTGAATATTGTAGCGCGAGTAAGTTGAAAGGTATTAGTTCCACATTACCAACCTTTATCCTACCAACGCTACTTCCTCTTCCGTATCGGCGGACATACGCCGATAAACCGTGTCCTTAATGAAACCGCGATGCTAATTAGCGGGTCTGTACAGGCTGTTCAACAAAAAGCTGTTCAATATTTATACAATATACCGTGCATACTATATTGATCGAAAAAGGATTGGTAAGCATAAGTCGAAAGGTCAACCGTCTTTGAGATGTAAACATTTTTTTCACGCCAACGGCATCAATGTGTGTTTACACCGGTTTACGTACCCGTCTTTTTTTTTTAATTAATTTTCGGTATTGCCTGCTAAGGTCATTTGGCCTAAAACCTGTTTAAGGTGTATTCCAAACCACTAAAAGTACGGTGTATGTATCAGATGGAAGAACCATCAGTGATGAACGGGATTCAAACCCATGTCTTAATGTGTGCGAGTCCTCCATCCATTACACCACCATAACACCGTTCCCATGTTTCTGTCAAGAAAATCCACCATTTCACAATCAAATATTTAATTCAAGCTCGCACCAATTCAACATCTCGCTTCCAGATGCTCCAAACTTGTTGACGAACAGTCCTTTGGCACTGGCATCGCTCATCTGCGAATGGAAAATGCCGCTGAGATCCAGCTGGGTCCTCACGCCCTTCGTTCTAGAGGTTTGCAGCAGCTCGAATCCGTCAGCATCAGCGACACCAAGATAGTAGAGCTGGATCGTACGGCCTTTGATGGCATAACGTACCTCTTTGCCGTCAACCTGACGCGCAACGGCCTCGCAGATATCAACCCTTACACCTTCCAAAACAACACTCAGCTGAGCCTGCTGACGATATCTGGCAATCCCCTGAAACACATCCAGGAATCAAAGCTGAACAAACACTTTCTCCTTTACGCACCATCCGTTACGGAGTTCGACTTCTCGAATAACGGTATCGCCAGGCTGAAGAGAAGCGCATTCACGAAGATGTCGAGCCTGGCTTATGTCAATCTGAGGGGCAACAGGCTCACGGAGATCGACAGCGCCCTTTTCGCGCCCTTGACTTCTCTGGTGGAGGTCGATCTCTCGTATAATCTGCTCAACGAGCTGCCCACGGATTTGTTCCTGGACAAACCTGTGCAGACGCTTCGTGTCGCTGGTGAGACTTTATGTTCTTGAATAAGTAAGATGATTATGATTATGTTCGAGGAGTTTGGAAAAATAATTATACGGCCATTGGCGACTGTTTATGAAGGAACTAAAGTGAATATGAAAGAATGATAATATGTGTAATAATAAGTAAGATAGACAGCGGTGAAATGATAGTGAAAATTATTCGGTTATTAGCGTATTAATGAAATAAACGATCGGAATGGTTATATTTTAGGGAATAATCTGAGCACCTTGACCATCATCAGAGCTCCAAAACTGACGATCCTCGATGCCTCGAATAACAGGATCAAAATTATTACGAAGGACGATCTGTCCGCTTTACCTCTGTTGGATCAATTGACCATCAGGTCGAACGGCTTGAAGAGGATTCATCAACATGCTTTTGCCGAACTCGAGCAATTGACTTATTTGGACATCAGCGACAATAAGCTCACTTCTTTCACGGAACATCATCTTAGGACCAATTCGAGGTTGCAGGTTCTACGAATGAACGATAATCCTGGTTTGGAAACTCTGCCAGTCTTCAAGACAACCGGCGTGGAATACGAGACATTTAGGTAACGCGTAGCTTTTGTGACTTCTTTTTTGTGATTATTTGTCATATCGAGACCACGATCTTATACACGACTATACTACATTCCCTATAATGTCTTTCAAATGTACTGTGTAGTGCTATATGTGACAACATATTATCGATGGCATTTTTTAACTCCTTGTCATACTATTTGACTCGGAAGAATCCGAGTGATGTAACCGAATGGCGACGAAAGAAGTCAAACTGAGTCAGATTCGTCAAAGTATGGGAAGGGGTTAAATGGAATATAAAACCGTGCATACAACAATATATTTTCAACAGCGTCTATCAAATGGAGTGCGCAAACTGCGGGCTGGATTACCTCCAGGAGGGAACCTTCAATGCCATGCCAGCTCTGACGCACCTGAACCTGGCCAGAAATCGCTTGACTCGCCTGCCCAATGGACTGCTGGACCCTCTGTCGTCCCTGCGCGAACTCGACCTCTCCAATAACATCATTGGAAGTCTGGACAGCGAGATGCTCCGTGGAGCCACCAGCCTGAAGAAACTCAGCCTGGCCGGTAACCCATTGGTCACTTTGCAAGTGACACCATTCTTGAAGACACCAGAACTGACGCGCCTCGATGTGAGCAGATGCGCTCTTGAAAGAGTTTGGAGCGAAGCTAGAGTACCGTTAAAGAGCCTTCGGTAAGGATCAACCAGTTTTCTTCGATTGAGGGCGAGTTCACGAACCACCCAGTATGATTTGAAGACCTCCAGATCGAATGACATTTTAGTTTGATAACCGATGTATTAACTGATATTTTGATTCGAAGACTATTTGACCAGAGATCCTTACAATTTGAGAATTTGCATATCGAAAGTTATTATCGTTCGAGGACTGTGTAAATAAACAGAATTTTATTAGGTACCTATTCCATCATACGACATTAAAAATTGTGTTCTGTTCGATTAAAAATTATTTTTGCTTGAGAATTATTGAATCTACCATTGTTTTTAATTTTCTACGATTGTTCACACTAATTATTCACGTCTAGATTCCTATCGGTTCGCGGGAACCTTCTGCGACGAATCACCGTGGAGGAACTGAGGGCGACTCCCAAACTCTCTGGTCTCGATTTGTCTCTCAATCCTCTGGACTGCGACGACGAATTCAATACGGCGATACAGTGGCTCATCGACCATGGAGTAGCTCCTACAGAGACGCTAAAGTAAGGACCAGCCGAATTATTTTAAGAAATTTTAAGATTTTTTTTTAACTTGAAGATTAAGAAAAGTAGCCCCATATTCTATATCATATATCTTATCAACCCTCGTTGAATCGAGTTCAAGTATTATGGAAAAATTCCATACCCCCACACTTTCCAAGATCCTATAAAAAATCCAAAACATTCCAATCAAATGACGATTCTCGCATTACGGTAGACGTCTTGCAAGATGTCATATAATCATCGGCTTTTAATTACGAATGTGTTCAATCGAAAACTTGCAGACACATCGCCAACTACAAAATGGGCGAGGATTACCCAGAATCCGACGGTATCGGCCAATGGATCGACCTGGCCAAGGTGGTCTGCGACGGTGTGAGCGACGGTCCACCGCCCAGGACGATGGTTCACAAGGACAAAAAGCCAAAGGTCACGGTGGGACCCATGGACGTGGATGACTCGGATTCCCTCCTGAAAAAGGATCTCGACGACGATGCGGTAAGTTCGATCCGTTTGCTTACTTTTTCCTCATTTGCTCCTATAATAACACCTAACGCACCACGCCTTTCTAAATCATCTTCCATCCAAACTTTTCTGCCATTCCTCCCAGAAGTTAAAACTTCCAAGAGCATCGACTCGATTTACAAAAAGACGCGATCTGATTTCCAAAACCAAGTTTCGAGATACGAAGCCCGTATCATCTTTATCCTCCCCTTTCTTCAGGAGCTGCTGAAGCTGGCGCTCGATCACGGAATAAAGCAGACGGAGGAGGTCGAGAACGCCTGGACGACGCACGACCAGGAGTACGAGGACTTTGGCACGGGAGAGAGCGTGGAGTACGCACCTTGGTACAGTGGCGCCCTCTGGCCCATCCTCGCGGTGATGATCGTCATCCTGCTGGTCCTGCTGCTGGCAGCCCAGCTGGCGGTCTGCCTGGCCAAACGACGAGGAAGGGGACCCGTCATAAGGCCGCCCATGATCCTGCGCCAGGGCCTGATCGACAACAAGAACTGCGGTTTGGTCTACAAGCCTCTTCAGGAGGAGATCCCAACGCCGCACATGCCGAAGAGGGGCAGCTTCTACTCCAGCAGCACCTTCCACTACGACAAGATCGTGCCTGAGAGCGTCTAGGGATCGATCCAATGCTCCGGGATACCCTGGATAGTCGGATCGAATGGTCTGGGTTGTTTCAGACGATGTACGGAGGAGGAATGGACAGAGTAACGTATACGAAATTGGCGGCCCCACCCGCGCGAAGAAGGATTCCAATTGCTCGACTGTTATGGAGGGGAGCCTCGGTTATGATCTTCGTGGATTCGAAGTAGGTCGGGAGGGATAATGGATGAGAATCTAGGGGAAAAGCGAAGATTATCGTTGTTAGTGGATATCTGGCTGTTTGCGAGGGTGAATACTTGTAAAGTTTGAGAAAATGGGTTTAATAGGTTCGAGTAATGAAGTTCCGTTTCTTCTTTTGTTTTACTGTACTTGTGATTTCACGGTAGATATTGCAGGATGTTTTTGGTTCCAGAAACGCATCTCGTTTTTGTTCTTCCGTCGCAAGCTTGGAAAGACGATTGCACGTATTGGGAAAATGTAAATTGTTTTCTAGAATTTTGTTTCGATTAATGGCACGTGTGTGTCGTAACTGGATGAATAACTGTGGATTTAATTATGGTAGTGCTCGTTGTGGATATTGGTCTATTATCCTGTCGAATCTTACTGAAATCTGTGAAAAACGTAACCGAGGCTCCCTTTGTTAGCGCTTGGAGAAACGTGATTCCTCGCCTGACACCAGACGACTTTCTTCACGCCATCGTTGGGGAACTAAGGCAAACCTCTTAACGTAATTTTTAGACGCGTTTTCTCAACGACGGCGGATCGTTTTCGATCCAAAAAGAAAAGCCACTGAAATTGTTGGATACTGCAATTTTTACGCACGTTTGTGGTGGTTCCCCATCGTCCATTATCTATTCCCCTACTTACGTAATGCATCGCAAGTCGAAGAGAATAATATAAAGAAAAATAAGGAGAAATAGTTTTAACTCTATATAGATATTATTCGACGAGAAAAAATATCCTTTGCGATTTTAGTACCAAAATAAGAGACTTAATGTAAGATAAGCGAATAATATACGTACACCCGTATTTCGGGATATATTTTACGCGATGATCGATCGACATTTTTTAAGCCGTCGATGATCGATCTTAAAAAAATATATTTTTCATACTAATGGTAGAATTGCGGATAAAGAACAATATCGAACCGACTAATGATCCACGACGAATAAACAAAGAGAGTTTCGATACTCGATCGAAGTTGTCGATCGAGGAAATACGTTTCTCAAGGAGAATTCCATTCTTCTTCTCGCCAATGTAAAGAAACGAAAGGTCCAAGTGTTCGTTCGAAGCATCGATGGTGATGCACGATTTAGGGAGGAATCAAGAGGGGAAGTATACGGTAATAAATTCAGTACGCATTCAATTTCAACCCGTTTGATCCGCGATGGAGTCCCGATTTTCTATTCTATGCCAACGTAACGTTAATCGATCGAGAAATATCGTCGTTTCTCACATCAAACTTCATCGTGAATATTAATATCGTGATTATTAATATTTGTTCACCCACATTCAAAGCTTTTTTCGAGCAACCTCAAGCCATTAAAAAAGACACGCTGACTTCTTTTTCTATCTTAGCTCAAGAAAATATTTAACTAGCGTTCACAATTGTCAAAAATAATGGAAGGGCTGTTTTTAATTCGACTGCTTCGCCACTTTTTTTTGTTTCTTAATCCTTTCTAGCTGCAACGATGAAACACTTCACGATTCTTGGAATACCATGCAGCTTGAAAAATTTGAAAAAATCAAAGACGGTATGTCACGAAGTTGTCGATCATTTAAATTTATAAAGTACCTCGATAAATTTCCAACCTATCATGTCTTCCAATATTCAGGATAAAATTCGACACAAAAAAATACGACAGTACCTTTCCGTATACCTTTAAACGTGGTCGCATTTACAAGCCTAATCGTATTTGTATATTTAATTATTATCGCATAATTATATAAATATCCCTACCTTGTTAACGTAAGTATCGTGGAAACACGATGCCGAGGGAAGGGAGTAACGTCGATCGATTCTGGGGCGAGCGCGACAAACTGCATTTTTTTTTCTTTTTGTAATAAGGAAACGAAGGAGAACAGAGGCACAACGAAGGAACGACGTCCAGTCATAGTAATATATGTAAACCTTATCGTAAGACTCGTTACTTTTTAACCTTACCTTGAGGCGCCGCGGGCTTTAACACTAAACCTACCAGCCACTTTCTGGACATATTCATGTACACCACGCGTATCCTTAAAGAAATAGGCTGTTGAGAAAAAATATCGACAAATTGATGGAACGATAACCACTCAGCCGTGGAAACGTCGAATAATTTCACAAAATTCCCTCTCACGGAGTACAGAAATATTTTTAAGAAACGACTAACCGGCCATTTTTGACCGCTCCAATGGGTTTAGTGTTAACGACGCCGGAGCACGATTGATCGCAGCACGAGAGTCCGATTTATTCGACGAAATATGCCGAGTACCGCGTTTAGTACTAAGTTGACTAACGTCTCGTAATAAGACTGGTGCGATCACGCGTACCATTCCCTATGCTGCATACTGTAAATAATATATAACGTTTTAATAAAATATTGATTACGATAGAGTGCGTGTGGTATTATATCGAACCCCTTTGCAGATGGCGAGGTGTAAAAAGACGGCCGACAAAGACGACGATCGATGTTCTTCGATCGGAACGACCAAGGATGAACGTTGCATATCACGAGGCTAAAGGAAATTATCGTTGAATTTACGTTTAATTCGATCGTGACGAATTCGAATCTTTTGAATAGATCTTTTCATAAAAATCAAATTTCTTTTCTAATCCTACTAATACTGTCAGTTCATATTGCCCCGTAACCGAAAACAGTCGAGCAATGGAATTTTGTAGATGAACAGAGAGTCGCTTGTCATTTTTTGTACCGTATCTTTAATTTCATATACCATAGGACTTAGATTATTAAAAGCGTAAGTTTTGTTATAACTAAACAAACTACGAAATAAGTATATAACGTACAAATTCAATATTTGGAATAATGCAGGGCATATCCAACTCGCGTATAATTATAAAAAATGGAGAACCCACCGAGTCTACGGAAATTAGAGTTTTATACACGCTTTTGTCGTCTATTTTTCGTGCCTTAGGAGAAATAAACATTTGTTAAAACTAATGTAGCTGTAAACGAATAAAGGTATCTTGTGCCGTAAGAAAAACTCCCGTCATTAATAACATCTAATGCCGATAATTAGATTAGATAAAAAGACCTCGAAAGTGTTCTTAATTAAAATAGTCTTTAAACCATTAAGTACCAGGGTTCCGTCATTATTATACATTCATTTCCTCGTTACGCAACTTTCCTCGATATTTTGGAACAAGTGCAGATATTCGCGATCGTCATCGATATTCGAGTATTTATGTAAAACCGTGAAGTGTCGCGATAAGAACGATTGGTAACTTCGGACCTTAACCGTATCGATCGTGTTACTTGGATCGTAGTAGTGGAAACCTTGGGTGACGTAGTAAATAGGAGGAGTGGGCTGCGTCGCGCCACTGCGTAAAATTAACAGTTTTCCAATCGTCGTCCATCGTGGGATTTAATAAACGCGAACCGAACGTCCGTTCGAATTAATCGATCTATTACTCACCAAAGTTTCTATCGCGGTCCATTGAAACTCAAGAGTGGACTTTAATTCGGAAGCGCTTCGCGCGATAAATAAAACGATAGCTCGCGACGAAGCACATGGTGCGAGTGCAACGAAGAGTATTGGGCATTGAAGATAAATAAAAGTAATACGATAAACGCATACGTGTAGTTTGTATTTATTTCTCTTCACTACGTAGTATAGAAATATTGAATTGGAATAAACGTGTTTCGTAGAAAAAAAGTATTTCATTCAAGATTTTTTGCTCCGTAAAAAACAACCATCGACGTTGCCAATCCAAAATCAACGCAAAACCCACGATGATTACTCGAATCGAGAGGCTTATCAGTATGTTTTCCGATTGTAATAAAGTCAAGGCGGCCAGTTGAGTTCTTGGGAGGAGTATCTACCTCAAGCGTTACTCTTTAATATTAGAACAACGGAGATTGTCAAAATTACAGCTCTGACTTTTTTTAGAAGAATTTTCCAAGCTCGCGACGATTCTTGGAAAACTATTATAATTTCATACCGATGCGCGAATCTTCGCATTGGTCAATTTACGTCTTCTTACTTTAGTCCTTGCGCCCTTTTCTTGCCACGGATATTTATAGTGCATGCAGAGATGATTCTGGCCTTTAATCTCGCATATGAACACGATTAGTCCGTGTCAACGATCCGCGAAACGAGATCGGAATTCGACCGTCAAATCGTGGCCGTGAATTTCGTCTTTCTTCCATCTCATTGCCCGATTATCGCCGAAGCAGTACGAAAATTGACCTTAACACTGGAACCACCTACCACATTTCCAACGTATATACTACACTAGATATATCTTTTAAAAAAGCTCAAAGATATTAATAATCCTATTAAAGATTAACTCACGTAAACTTATCGTATTTTCTATATATTTATATTCGTTGCTCTGCGATAGAATGATTAATAAATATAATAATATATAACACACAAAATATATACTTAAAAAAATATGCCATTGGATAAGTACAATCATTAACACTATAATATCTTAAAAAATCGAAAAAGAATGTATCTTCACAAAGCTGCGCAATTTGCCCAAAAAGTGACCGACCCGTCATTTAGACGGTTTTCGCATTAGAATTCGCGATAGATAAATCGCTCACTATCGATGTTGGAAAGGAAGGACTGATACGGCACTGATCGCGCGGCTGAAACACACGCGTAAGACCTGCTCGTCAACGAGCACAAGTGGTGGGCAGTGCGAGGATGAAAGAGGGGACTGCCAGGGCAGTCATATAGAAGGAAGCACGAGACTTCGCCGGAGAAATTCGTTTCTCGTTGCCCTACGTGATTTTCCTTCGAGACAGGGCTTCGACTCGCGTTCAGCCGCGCGACACGGAATTTCGATCGGCCGCCTCCTCGTACGCAGCGCGGAATGTTGCCCAGAAGACGAGTCGTCGATCTCCTGCAGGTCATTTCTTCCCAGTCGTAAGTGACTTTTCCAGGCAAACTGGTTTGAACGGCTCGGAGAATCAAACGAGGCGTATTGTTTGTATATTTCACGAGGACTGTAGAAGTCGTTAATCTCAATGCAGTGTTTGTTTTTGCGGTTAATTATCATTGTCCTCGTGGTAGTAACGATTACGAGTAATTTTTCGAATAGCCTCTTTGTGGCGCCTAAATCAGGGATAATTGTGCAAAACATTAAACGAGGGACATTAATTATATTTTAAACGTGAATTATGTAAGTTGCTCGTATAGACTAAATGTTCATTGTTATGCTTAATCGTCTATGCGGTGGTGACAATATTGACGGATTGAACCGATGGATTTTGAGAGCGAATTACAAGAAAGACATCTACTGTAATACTCGTAATGAATGGAACGAGTAACGTGTTTACATACTTTCCATAAATTATATGGGTTGCTAATGCCGGAAGAATGTTGATGTTTGTACTTAATTGATATTTTCCTCTCGGTGCTAACAGCTGTAAGTGACGTTTGACGTAAATTAGTTTGATCGTAAGAAAAACGGGTCGATCCGCGGTAAACCTTGCGAAATATAGAACAACAAATAATATTCGCGTGTCGAGCGTGAATTGTACGATCCATTAATCTTAAGAACATTGACCGTCTACTTTACTATCGTTATTTTCCCAATATTGGCGGTTGCAGTTAGTGACGTCGACAGATTTTTCACGAGGAAGACAAAATAATTTGGCGTATAAATTCCAAACGACAGTAGATATTATTTACTGATTCAATATAAGCCGTTTAATTAATGCCACGAAAATTTTTGCTCAATGTCCTTTTATTCGCAAACCGTCGATTCGGTAACTATCGAAAAAATAATAAAAAACGTACTTATGTACTTCGAAGATTGTAAAGAATGGCGATTGAATATCTTGGATCAGCGTTCTTTGCCCGGCAATTGTCCGACTATCACGATCTTAAGTGATATACGTTGCAAGATGATTTGTCCTAAGCAACACGGATTGATCTTACTTATGAATTTTATACACTGCAGTAGCAAGGATGTCAAATATATATACAGCGTGGATTATATAACGCATAAACAATGAACGATCGTTAAATTAATATTCCGAATGATATTTTTTTTAACGTATATTTTTAAATAGACCAACGAGATAATTGACCAAAGGCAATATCGATACGCTCCGAATATTGCAATCCATAAATTCTATATTTTAATTACGAATCTAATTTTTATAGAAGTAACAGATTGTAGCGTTGCGTTTTGTTTTCATCCATAAGTTTATCGTATATACCTGTTTACCGTGAACTCTGGCAAAGTAAAAGCGAAAAGGAATGCTACTTGTATATTAGTGGCGTTTATTGATTCGACACCTTTATTATCACTTAAATTTCTTCTAAACCTAATAATTTGAATTAAAATATTAAAAGCCCAAAAAATGTGTACACTCGATACAAAAGAGACATTTATCGATGCGCAGATGCAGATGTCCAGCTCATGGGAATCCGGGTGTCACGTCCACAGTGCACGAGCATGGAAAAGCTCGTAGCACCGTGGCGAATGCAACACCGTCCAAAGAATACGCTTTCGAGGTAAGTTCGATATGAAATTACTACCCTTACTATTATCGTAATTAATCGCGAGAAATTACGATAATAGAACGGTGTCCGTGTTTTCTTACAAGTTGTTAAAAGTTTTCTTAAAAGGCCACTTGTTCCAAGTAAGTTTCTCGTCGTTCTTCAGTATTATATTATATATTGAAATAACAATTGTCTCGCGCGAAATACTCAAACAGAATCGTGAGACTTCACGATTTATTCAGATCCTCGTGAAATATTAACAGGATTCCTAAGACTTTTAAGTCCATTTCTGTCTAAGCGTATAACTGTGACAAAGGCTATGAGATTAAGGGGCCATCCGCCTTCGGTATATCTAGATAACAACTGTTTTCGCACTCGTCGTGTTTGTCTTAGCTTTAAAATTTGAGATAATGATCTCGACCTTACATCCTAACCGTATCAGGATCGGTGCACCGATAGTTATTTCCTTGATAAAATCGAGAGACAGACAAGATGCTTATTATAAATCCACGCCTTGCCTCTGCCATCTCTCATTCTCTCCTCTCATTCTCTCATCCTCTCCGACTTCACAGACCCATTATTTTCGCACCAATATTCGCATACTGCGCCGATAGCCGAATGTATCTCGCGCAAAGTGCATCGACATTTTCGTTTCTCTCGAGAAACGTCGCTTCTGGAAGACGCAAAAAATGCGCAATAATTTCAGACGCATACATAGGTACACCCAACCTTATTGCTCGTGACAATTTTAAGACGACTCATGAATTCGATTGGTCTTAGCGAGCAGTAAATTTTCACGCTTAATAATTCCAAATTCTCCATCTCTTTTTTCGAGTTAGAATTGCAGTCGACAAAACGACATTGCGCGTGAAAAAACTAATAACCTTTGACCCGCTGAAATCAATAATTTCAGATGGCCTGCTCGACGGTGCGATACGGCGTCGGTGTGACGAGGGAGCTGGGCATGGACATACAGACCATGGGAGCGAAGAAGACCTGTCTAATGACGGATCCGAATTTGGTCAACCTCGCGCCAGTCAAAGCCGCCATGGACAGCCTAGCGAAGCACGGCGTGAACTTCGAGGTCTACGACAGGGTCCGGGTCGAACCCACCGAACAGAGTCTTCAGGACTCGATAGAGTTCGCGAAGCGCGGGAAATTCGACGCCTTTATAGCGGTACGTACCGAGATCTAGTTTAGATACATTTATCGAATTTTATTGAATTTCTAAATTTTGCGTGAATTTCGAGACACTCTATATTAATAGGCTCTCTGCCTTATCCTCTAAAATGCAGTGTCAATCTCCAAAGTATCTATTCCCAAGAATTCGACAAAGAAAAGCTTTCCTAAAAGCGCAAGGTGTATAATAGAATGGATTGTCAATGCCAGGTCGGCGGAGGCTCCGTGATGGACACCTGCAAGGCAGCGAACCTGTACAGCTGCGATCCCGACGCGGACTTTCTGGACTACGTGAACGCGCCGATCGGCAAGGGCAAGCCGGTCCTGGTCAGCCTGAAGCCCCTTATCGCCGTGCCAACGACTTCCGGTACCGGCTCGGAGACAACGGGCGTCACTATCTTCGATTATCGACCGCTCAAGGCCAAGACGGGGATTGCCAACAGGCAAGGTCACAGTCCATCGACGCACGCGCTTCTGGCCTTTCGAGTTTCACTCGTGTCAACATTTGTCGTCGTTTATTACATCATTTGCACGAACAATCGCGCCTTGTTCACGCCTAAACTAATTCGACTAATCGCGTAAAACACTCTTGTGCACTGGCATCGACCTTTGATTTTATAGCCAACAGAAAGATCGTGTCTAATAATCGAATTGAAAGGATCGATTAGAAGTGCAAAAGTTTGAATTTGATATAATGAAATTAGGCTGCAAAATCGTATAAATAAATACTATAGGTAACAGCGATGAGAGCGTAAAAAAAATGGTCTCTAAATCGTACGAATTTCCACCGCAGAGCACTGAGGCCTACCCTGGGCATCATCGACCCGAAGCACACGCTGACTTTGCCCGAAAGAGTCTGCGCCTATTCCGGCTTCGACGTCCTCTGCCACGCTCTGGAATCCTTCACGGCGATTCCGTACACGGAGAGAACCCCGTGTCCCCCAAATCCGATCCTCAGGCCAGCCTATCAGGGGAGCAACCCCGTCAGCGATGTCTGGGCGAGATACGCCCTTCAAATCATGCGCAAGTAATGACCTTTGCTGGTTTCATTCAAAAACAATAATATGAAACTGTTTGTTGCTGCCGATAAGTGGTGTAATTTTTCGTATTCAATCGTGCAAAACAAGCCGTCTGCATTATTTTTATCTATGCAAAGTGTAATTCCTACGTCACGGTATCTACTTTTAGTACGAGCAATCGAGAATCGTTGCGTCTCTGGATTTTGTTGTTTGTAACCAAGTTTTTTATTCATCGTAGGAAGAGAGTACGAAGTATACAAGGAGATGTAACAGGAAGAATTACACAGTTTGTTGGTTAGAACAGATCGTTTTATATAATTATTCCGGAATCGATAGACGTTTAGAATTTATTTATCGATCCAGAACCTACTTGATTTTGTTACTTTAAGTAATTATCATAAAGTTTACGTCGAGTTCATAATCGTCGGTTCGAATGATTAAACGCACCGCGATCGATCTAACTTCGGCATTCAGGGTGACGACACTGTGCATTGCGTTTAAGTTAATCCTACGATCAGGTACTTTGAGAGGGCGGTGTACAACCAGGACGACCTCGAGGCGAGGAGTCACATGCATCTGGCGAGTACGATGGCCGGAGTTGGTTTTGGAAACGCGGGCGTTCATCTTTGCCACGGACTGTCCTACCCCATTAGCGGAAACGTTCGACACTTCCAGCCAGAGGTAAGCATTCTTCCAAACCCGACACCTTTTCAAGCAATATTTAGACACTTTCTTCTCATTTGCGTCACCTTCCATCGCAAATATTAAAAGGGGAATAATTTACACCCAATTCTGTTTTTACACGAGCTTCTTATACACGATTTTGATTTGGCACGAATTAGACCAAAAATTGAATTCTTTCTTTAGACGAAGTATTTTGTTTGATTTTAGTCCTGCAAAATAGAATTAGGTGCATATTAAAGAAAAATGACGGAAAATATATATGACGGATAATTTTAGAGATATACCAGACAATTATCGTGTACGCATCTCTGCGTAGGGATACAGCAAGGACCACCCCATCGTGCCCCACGGTCTGTCCGTCGTCATTTCCGCCCCCGCGGTTTTCGCCTTCACCGGAAGTGCCTGCCCAGAGAGGCACTTGGAGGCGGCGCAACTTCTCGGCGCTGATGTTAGCAATGCCAAAAAAGCGGACGCCGGTAGGATATTGGCGGACACGGTCAAGGAGTACATGCGGATCATGAAGGTCGAAAACGGACTGACGGAGCTCGGTTTCAAGAAGGAGGACATCCCCACCCTGGTCCAGGGCACCTTGCCTCAGGTAAGAATGATAAGGATATTTTTGAACGAGAAACGATAATGGTCATAGGGAGCTTCGTATATGTAAATAGGACAAGGCTATTTTTTATCGGTTTTTCACGACAAACGCAACTGTACGCGGACGAATCTCAAATTTTTGCGGAGCAGATTTGGTCTCTTACAAATTAAATTCAAGGTATTGCTTTCTTTTGCGCCAAACGTAACTTTCTGCGCGCGCAATTCAAATTTTTGCGTATCAAATTTGGTGTTTTATAAATCAGATGCGACTTTCTGGTCATCGTGTTAACGCTTGAAAATTAAACCGTCCTATTTTTCGCGATAAATGAATATTAATTTAATTCTTACTATATTGTAATACAGTAAAACTACAATTTTTTAAAAGAATGTTACAATTTTTACTTTTATTGCACAAGCATGAGAATTATCGTGAGAATTCGAAGCGAAAGCGAAGAAAATTAGACAGGAGTGGGTTAATCATTTTTTAAAGGAACGGTAAGATGCGTATTTGAGACCTTTGTAAAACTTTATTCGAGTATGCATGATTAATCGGTCATCATACTTGGATATTTGACAATTGAGTAAATTCGAGACGATTTCCCTGTTTCCCCGATATCGATGACGAATTTACAATTGTTCTTTCTCATAATCGCTCCGTGAATTCTTATTCTGCATATTACTTCGTTATTCGCGATATTTTCTTAAGCCTCCTACGATTTCCAATCTTACGATTAACGTATATTTTCTTACGATATTTTACAGCACCGCATCACGAAGTTGGCGCCGCGCGAACAATCCGAAGAGGATCTCGCGCATCTATTCGAAAATTCGTTCGCCATTTACTAATCTAACTTACCGTGTAATTATAGATACAATAAATTAATTGAAATAAAATAAACAAACACACCGTATCTCTTGATTCACAATTTTTTCCCGCTATTACTACTCACTATACCTTCTTTTAACACGTGGACAGATATACGTTTCTATTGCTCTGCGATACTTTAAGGATTCTTATTTAAAATTACTTTACAATTATGATACACGGAAAGGTGCCAATTACTCAACAATGCTTAACGAACATAAATTCTAAAGAACATGAGACGAGAATAAAATTTGAAAATATGCTAAATATGAAATCGTCTATCGCACGTTGAGCCACAAGCTTTCCATCGTTTTATAAAAATGAAGGATCCTCAAAAAGCTATCTCTTTGTTAAACCAATGAGAAGGTTCCTCGAGATGTTGGATTTTTATTTTACGATCGTAGAATCTTGTGGAACAACGTAATCGACTTTGCCGATTATACTTGACTTAACGATAAAAACTTAACGACTTAATACTGGGCAAACGTGGCATATGGACATTCCTTTACAAGCTAAAAAATGTTGGTCTTACAACGTACCGGCCGTAGAACCAAATCATTCGTTGAGTCGGATGAGTGTTCAGGATAAATAATATCTAAATCTTGCCTTTAACAATCGCTGTTACACATTCTCACGTATTTTTCAAATGTAGAAGAAAATGATTGTAAAAATATTAAACGAAACAAAAACTATAGCCATTTCTTTCGTTAGCTCTTGCACGTAAATAGATCGTCTTTACCTGCAGGTAGTATAAAAGGACCAATTGTCTGGCTAAAATAATAATCGCTAAATGTTTGAATAGTATAAAAGAATTAATTAACGAACGGTTGCCACGAGTAGCGTATATCACGTTACTAAATGTAGAGAACTGTCGGCGTTTATATTAATACGACTTTAGATGCGCGCACAACATTTTTATCTTACGAGAATGTCGAAATAAATATATTTATGTTTCTATATAAATTTACAAATTTTATCTAAAGGTCTGAAAGCTTTAAATCGGAAAACAGTTAAGGACAGTAATCGAATTTACGTAAACGATTAAAAGATGCTTTACATAGTGAAATTTTCACGACAAACATTATTATAAGAAACAACAATCCATTCCAGTTTTTTTTAACGTAATCTCATAATCATTTAGATTTAGATCCGTAATACGACAACATACAATGATGACTACTATTAATATGTTTCTATTCCTTGAATATATTCAGCTATATATCCGAGTATACTAATTCCTTACAGCAAATGAAACTATTTAACGAGCATTTGGAATGTACCAATTAAGCATTTTTAATGATCATATACGAGCCAATTTTAAACGAAATATCTACGAGGATTGTTCCTTGAGGTTTAATTTCTCGATAATTTGAAAAGAAAGGAAAAATATGATCACGGCGCATCGATGGACTTCTTATGCCGGAAATACACGCAAAGAATTTGAACCGCCATAATCATCGACGATTAGTCAAGATATACGACGATCCATTTCGTACACACTCCGTTCAAACGTCTACGAAATGTAACTACGTTTCCATTATAAGCGCATCGATATTTTCCAATATACCAGAATATATTGTATCATTTCTTTCACTCGAGAAGAATAGACAAGGCGGATTGACCAATCCTCAAAGTTTCGATCTTCGAGTAAGGAGGTTCATCGAGCTCCGAGTATGTGAATGTTCTCGAAGTCCTTTTTTAAAAATTCTTTTCTTCGCTTAACTTACTGGACGGACAATGTTGCTTCAAATACCAAACATGACTTCCATCGCGTGCTTTCGACCTTCTTTATTCCACAGTAAGTACGAGTGCTTGCAACCGGATACGCGACGCGTGTCTCTGAAACGAGAAATGCTTAATAATTACTTAATTTTTACAATTTTTGTAAAATAAAATACACAATTCGCAAAAACCGGTATAATGATTATTGATGTGCGCAATAATGCCGATAATCGGTTGGCGATACTCACAGTTGAAACAAATCGTATTCCGTAGCGTAATTTTCGTTGGTAAAAGATTTATAGACGTCTATCACGAAATAATTATTTTCAAGCCTGTCGTGGAAATCTTCGTCAACGTTTAACGATCGAATCCAATGATTAAAGACGTACAGCGATGTAACTTTTCTGTGGTGAGAATCGATACCGATATTACCAAGAGGAGGAATCGTGCAGAGAGTAATGGCGGAATTCGAGAGTTTAAATCGATCTCTTAGAACTGCCAAAAGTTCCTTCATATCTCGTTTCATTTCGTCGCTAGTAGCTCCCTGAAAAAAAAATTCACAAATTTTTATTATAAATTCAGCAATATTATTGATCACTACGAATATTCTATTGGGAATGTTAATATTAAAATTACTGTGTATTTACACAAATTTCTATTAAATCATAATTTTTTCAAATACTTAATTTAAAGAGTCTACCCCATGTGTCTGACGTTATGGCCACTGTAGCCAAAGGAATGAAAAAACACTTTGGTCTATTTATCGGTTTAATCTTGCGGGTAAATCAATATCGAATTAATTACTTACATTGTAAACATCCACGGAGCCGAGCATTATCATAATACGACTAGAAATGCTCTTGAGTTTTCTCAACTCCCGTGTACAATTCTTTATCGTTTGACCAGAAATACATAAGCCGCAACGAAGGGCTAAGCAATCTAAAACGCGACAAATTCAAATAAAAAAAATTTAAACGCAAACATTTATGAGAAAAGAAAAAGGAAGAAGGATGTCAACATATTATCATATACCATAAATGATGTAAAGACAAATACCTCCTTCTCTCCAGATGGGCTGATGCAAGTTTCTAATCGTGAGTTGCAAGAAAAAGTCATCGCCCAGCAATTGATATCCATGTACGATTGGTTCGTATATTACATCCTGCGATGCGATCCAAGAAAGCGTTAAAAAAATTAAGTAATTACACATCCCAAATGAAGTGACGTACTCACCGTCCAATGCAACGTCTTTGACTCGATTACGATCGGCCGATTATTCTCGATTTCCTCCTCGAAAGAAAGACTACTATTCAAATTTGAGCTGTCTAAAAATAAAACGTACTTGATTCAGGTGCCGCGAAAAACATTTAAATTCTTTGGATTAAGAAACACGAAAGAATTATATTCTAACATAGCAATTTTGATCATACCATGAGAAAATCTATAAGATGCGAGATTGTGGTATCTATCGTTATTCCTCTCTCTACTTCGCGCTATCCTGCTCTCGCTTCTTCGATATTGGTCCGAAGCGCTTTCGCTCGTAGAGTTCGAAAATCTCTTAAAGTATTTATTCTGAAAAAGAAAAATGAAGACAATACAATTTATAATATCCAAATATAGATATAGAAACTATTAAGAATTACAACACGTTTATTACGTGTAACAAAAGGTAAGCTTTAATCAATTGCTTTTAATTATCAAACGACACTTTATATATTGGATTCTTAATTATCGTCGAGGCGGCATCGAACGAGATCGTACCTTGCTCTTCATATAATCGTTCTTCTGGCGTTCGATCAATCGCGCCAAATGTGAAACTTTCGTGTCCTGCACGGTCAATGTTTTCCTCCCCCACTCGTCATTGCTCATTTTTACTCCTTTTACGTGATTCAGCAACTCCTTAACGTTCTTGAAGCCCAATCTTTCATAGGGAATCGGCTCGCCGACGATTTTCTTAAATTCCGCTGAAAAGATTTTCCAAGAAAGCGCACAATATAGTTTTGCCAATATAATTTCGTATATTTACCAATACGTATTATCTTAGATCTAGGAACTGTCCTCGATCTTTTTTCGCAACCATCCATATATTTTATTTTTATTATTACTATCATTATTAATATTAGTACGCGAGAAGTATCGACCGTAGTGGTCATTGGCCTAAGATATTTTACCAATACCAATTATACCGCAGGCTTAGTGTTAAGTATGGAATATTTACTTTGTTGTCCGCGACCGATCAATTTGTAATTTAATTTTGTATATTCCTTCGAAATCCTTTATACTCACTCTCCAACATCCTGAGGGGCATACCAGCTTTTCTTGAAATAATACATGATTTGATGAGATCAAAAGTCTCCTCCATTATCAGTCGACTCGTTCTACGGCAGGTACGTATCTGACTGAGTCAGTAATCGTAACCAGAATCGCTCGACTACCGTTGTCGATAGTCCGAGTTCAATGTCAGAATAGATATGGCAAATTCAAAACCTCGTAACCTTTTCTCTGCCTCACTGAATGTATATACACAGAACGAAGGAGAAAACATCGGTCTCCTTCGAAGCAACGCGTATCGAAGAGGACAGACGACGTAGGATGATTTGAAATATCGTCGTTGCTAGATGCCCGTTTCGCCAAGAGTCTACGTCGTTACATTGATAAATATTTACTACGATCGTATGGGTTCTTGTGAAAGTCTTCCTCGTATATTTGCCGTGAACTACGTTGATCGTAACGACAGTCGAATTAATGAGTCCGAAATTAAATCTGAATTTATTTATTCCTACTAGGAGAAAAGGTTCTAAGGATGTTGAAAATAATCGATTCTTCGGAAAGTAATTAGATGGCTATATACAAGTATTACTCGCTTCGCAATCTTAATTAATTTCTATATCAATTAGCAGCTATTGTTTGATATAGAAACAGATCTTGAATAGAAACTAACATTGAAAGAAATACAGAGTCAAGAATATCCTGGGGTAAAACAGAGACGAGAGGCGCTCCTGCGATAGTCTCGCGTTCGTCATCTTCCTTTTACATTTTCCCTTGTACTTATAATTAGACGAAAGCCGTACACGTGTTGCCACACGTGTGGAAACGTGTCTTGGACCAATGCAGCGCAATGCAGCCGAGACGTTTCTTCGCGTCCCAAGTAGAAAATCGCGATGCGAAATTCGTCCGAATATAATTCGTGTCTCCACCTAATATAATATATATCAATGAACATTGCCGTATCTACTTAAGTTTTTCGTGGTAAAGACACTTTTCAGAATTAGCATATGAGATCTTTTTCACGAAGCAAATATATGTCTTAATAGAAAAATAAATACACATGATTTCTATCTTAATATGTCTCGATATATGTATCAATTATACGTGTTTTTATCGTATGAAGTAATTTCTAATTTACCTATAATCCGTTCAGTTCCGCAAGTAAGTTCAAGTCGATGATATTATGACAGTTTCAACGTGCGATTTGAAGGCATAACTGACGTGGAAGGAGATTCGAAATCATAGTAAATAAAAGTTCAAATAAAATTGAATAGCTCCGCTCTCAGAAGCAGGAGCTTAAAATTTTCCCAACTCGGTTTACGTTTTGGGCTGTAAAAAGGTCATACTTGATTATTAAAATTTAGACAGCGAAGAAGGTTTTCATATTTGTTCTTATTTTCTCTTACATTTTATCGTATGTCCTAAATTACTTTTTCAGTTTTCTGTATCACTCGAATTCATCCTCCAAAGAAAAGGACGAAACGCATTGTGAATAAAGGATATCCACATCGAATAATCATTATTTTGCTCGACTCAAGAAAGACCAAGAATAACTCCCGATCGTAAGATAAAATCGTTTTTGGTATTTATGATAAACCAAGATGAACACTGTGGGAATCAATGGATTTGGAAGAATAGGTAGAATGTGCCTCCGAGCTTGTCTCGAAAAAGGCATCGAGGTAAATGGAGGATCGATCAGGTTCCACGATGCTAGGCGACTTGGCGTGTTGTTCAATGATACAAATCCGGTAGGTTAAGCTGATCAATGACCCGTATATTACCACCGATTACATGATTTACCTGTTGAAATACGATTCTACGCATGGAACATTTCCAAAGCCGCTGGCGTGCGACAATGGATTCATAATCATTGCTGGTAAACGTATTATAGAATTAACATCAGGAGTCCTTTAGTAGAATAAGAATATTTCGTAGAAATAGAAATTACGTTACGTTTAAACATGTTGATCAATGTTTTTGCCATTATATTTTTTGATATCAACGATACTCGTTAAAGATCAAAAGATCGGAACTTCGCAAGAAAAGAATCCGGCTAAGATAAATTGGAAAGATGCCGGAGTCGTTTACGTGATCGAGGCCACGGGAGTGTTTACTACGTTGGAACGAGCGAGCGTAAGGAATACACAATTTCATTGTTACTCGTGGAGCTGATTCAAACTATTTTATCCAACTTAATTTTCCCGTGATAACATTCTCGTATTCATACATTTCAGTGAACTCTCATATATATTTAGTTTTTTGTTAATATATAAGCAATGCCTGTATACCTTCTCTATAACTCATTTTAACTCTTTAATGGTACTTTGTATCCTTTTCGTTTATTTTTTGTTCCCTCGTAAAAACAGCTTTTTGTTTTATTCATGATTTCTCTATTCCCTCTTTTTATCTGAAAAGGGCTAAGCATAGTGAAACGTTGGACGAATAAATCGGTAATACAAGTAGACAGAATTTTATCAAAATCGTTTTAGCTGCACATTGATGGCGGTGCGAGAAAAGTGCTTATCACCGCGCCCTCGGCCGACGCACCAATGTACGTTTTCGGTGTGAATCACACGTGTTACAATCCGAAGAAGAGCGTCGTCGCATCCGCCGCTTCGTGCACCACTAATTGCGCCGCGCCAATCATAAAGATTATGCATGAAAAATTCGAGGTGCTCGAGGTGATGATAAGCAGCATACACGCGGTCACCGCCTCGCAAAAGACTTTGGACGGTCCCATCGACAAGGCAAGAAGAGCTAATTTTAATTTTAATCCATTGTGATTAATGGCTTAATTATTTCGGATAGAAACATTACGATGAGAAAAAATCGCTTGGCTTAAATTCTTTAAGGAATATTATATTATGCGATATTCTATTCGTATTAGCTTTATGTGGAAAGTTTTGTTGGATTTAATTGGGATTTTCCGTTAAACTTTGTGTCCGTTAAATTAATTCGTCTTTAGAATAACAATTTCACGAACATTTCTTTTCTATTTTATTCTACGCCGGTAAAGATAGAGCTGCGCTCGTTTAGCTGCGAGCTTCTCAATTATTTTGTATCTCCATTAGCTGTGGAGAGACGGCCGGGGTGCTCTTCAAAATATCATTCCCACGTCTTCGGGTGCGGCCAAGTCGCTGGACAAAATTATCCCCGAGCTGAAAGGCAGAATATCCGCCATAGCATTCAGGATTCCGATTCCAAACGTTTCGCTCTGCGACATGACCTTCAGGTGACCTTGAGCTATCATCCAGCAAATGAATTAAATTTATGAAACAGAAGCCATACTAAAATCATGCTTTCTCGGTGATCTCTTACGAAGCGAATATCCAAATATCGAGATTAACAAAAAAAAAAAACAAATCTGGCATGTATAACGTTTGTTTATTACATATTTATACGCCGTTTGGGTTGTACGATGGACGATACAAAATAATATATTTAGTTTTAGTACGTTTATAGACTTTGGAAAAAGATTGAAAAACATTTGAGGTATTGCACCATCCAATCGATCACACATCACCAGCGGGTGATGAAAAATCTCCAAAGTGTACCATTATAAATTCAAACAATTCTGATAGACCCAGCTTTTTCGATTTTTCTTTGCATATCTGGAATCGATGCGCACGATAGCCTCAACCATAAAATTTGATTAATTTAGGGTGAATAAACCCACGACATACGAGGAAGTGAAGGACGCGATGAGGGAGGCATCCGAGGGTGAAATGAGGGATATCCTGGGATATACCGAGGACGATTGCGTATCCTCGGACTTCAATCACACGAGTTTCTCCTGCATCTTCGATGCCAAAGCCGGTATCCCTCAGACCAGCACTTTTATCAAGATCGTTGCCTGGTGATTCAACTTCGTAGCCTTATGTCCGATTAGGATATTGCGGTGACGGCGAGATATCATAATTTTTTACATAACATTTTATCATAAAAGTCGGCAAATGCAATAGGTTTTACGACTTATACGATAAAGTCGACGATTGTTACGTCGAATTGTACGGATATGATTTTAGATGAAAATCGACAGATCCTCATGATCCTCGTAATAAGTATATCGGATTTATTTTCGATATCAAGCTGCATCGCGGAGTGGCGATCGTGCTTATAAATAAATTGTGCATCTACGTTTCCTGTTTTAGGTACGACAACGAATATGGTTACGCACATCGTGTAGCGGACTTGCTGATCTACATGTCGAAAGTCGATTCGGGCGAAATTTCCTCCGGTCCACAAACAATGGATATTTGATATCTTTTATTTTACCGCTTCTCAATTAATCATCTGTGATCTGTTTGAAATACACACAATTTTTTCTATATAATTATATAATAATATAACGGAATATGTAATATACAATATATTAACATCGAATTATATAGCATCGCGTATGTTTTTCCGCGTTGAAAAAGGATACGATTAAGAAAACTTTTAATCGTATAAGTAAAAATTGAGCCATACAAAAAGTGGATTACGCGAGAACGGCAAATTTATTCCCAGAGATCGAGCTTTTCGCTGATTTCCAACCTGAAAGCTCCAAAATAATCCGTAGGGAAATATCAGGCATGCTCTTCCGCGTTCAAAAACGGAGGTGCGTTCCCACCACATGGCGATGGACGACACGTCGATAAGAACGCGGGGTCACGTGATACGAGGGCAGCCGAAGATGGCCGAAGGTGCGAAACGGTTACAGCGCACACGCTAAAGGCGGACGCCGGTTATATTACCGTTTTCTGCCCTTCAAATGACACTGCTTCTGTGGTGAGCATAGTGCACGGACCTCTCTTTTACGTAAGTACCCACGAATGTTCATTTTTATTCCACCAGGCCATCACCTCGAACCACCCTCCGTGCTTGCCGCGATTCGTGGCGCGTTCGATCGTCGATGAGACTTTTGAAAGAAAAACTAGATGAATCCGTCCATTTTGCCGACCGGCGCGCGTTCATGAGAGATGAAACATGGAACCGACTGACTCTTGGCTTTATACTCCTATCGTAACCGGCGACTGACGTGACGTCACTCCAGATAACTCGATAGCACGCCGCGATGATATTTTCCTAGGTATCCGTCGGAGAATTTTCCAGAAACGCGGCGTTAGTCTCCGGCTTTGCCTACTCTGTCGAGATTTGCTACGGCGGCACCTTCATTACGATCGAGTTGCTGCCATGGCTCTGAGTGCGAAAGCATTTCCGGCACTCCTACATCGACCCAAAACCATCATCTCTCGCATCGTGTTTTACCGTGAATGTATTTTCTTTCGCTTTTATCAGTAAGCTGTGAGGCTACGATTGTCAAACAGACTTTCGGTCTTGTATGAATTATCCATGTGATACTTGTACCGGACAAGTCGCGATTAGAAACCTGTCCTCAGTACGTGTTTAGCTAAATTGTTATATTGTAGTCAATGTCCAATGCGATTTGTAAACGAAGAATAGGTACACATATTTTTTACGATCATCTAATTATACATTATTATCGCTATTAGACACTGAAATTACGTCATCGTACCGCGCCGCTTGCTACGTACAACTCGTATACGTGCATGTTGAGGCATGCATGTCAGTTACGAAGGAGACGATCGCTATATTTATCCGCTTATACGGTCGATGCAACGCTTCGAAGAGCACTTCCACGATCGGAGTCTTCAACCTCCAGATTTTGAGTCTTAACAGCTTCTACGCGGCAAAAATTCTCAAACGACGACGACACATAAATCATAGTGTTGTAGATATAGTTAAAAAATCTGAAATTGAATGAAAAAAACGATCTATAAAATTTAATTGTACAGTTTATACATGGTCTCGAGCAACGACCGCGGCTCCATCGAGTGTCTTTAACCTTTAGGTTTGTCCTCGTGCTTCCATGCAACATGGTGGAAGCTGCTCGAATATTCTCGAATTACAAAGATATCGATTTTCCAGTAGTAACAGTTTTGATCGTGGAATCAACGTTTACGAGCAATGTATCGATGTTTATGTATTGAATTTTTAACATGGATCGTTATAATTATTTAGCTCGGGAAGTTTAGTTTACGGTTAATTTCGAAACACCGGGTATATTGTACGCTTGTCACGTGAAAAAACGTTCACAGGTGATGGGCGAGGTTTAAGTCTCATTCTTTCGCGCGATTCTACACTTCTTGGCTTTCTCGAGGACAACACATCTCCCGATTTAGGTCTTTCACCTTTGCATCGCGTTCTTCATCGATCGAAAATGTCGGAGGCTATAATTTGGCGAGAATTCGCGGCCAAGTTAAGCCGCACTTCGACTTATATAGCCGACCGATCATTTCTTAGAAGTCCGTCTCCCAACTCGATGTCGTTCACCCTTTTACTCGCAACTGTCTTGTTGATTCGGTACAACATAACTAGTTTTAACTTCGTAAAGATTCACGCCCAACGGATCGATCGACGCGCTTTTCCAAGTTATTGGATCATTTCTTCGAAAACCATCTCCCAACTCGTCGTCATTAACTTTTCTATCAGCAAGCAACAATATGTTTTATTCGATAATCCGATATGAGCCGCTGTTCGTAATTCGTGGTCAGCAATTCAATCGCTATACTCGCACGATTCGTGCAACCTATGAATAGTTTCTTCGAAGATCCAGGTGTCTTGTTTCTGAATTTTTCAACGTACCAGATGCTGCTGCTCCGTGAGAATACTCGTCCTACTGGCAGATCGGTTTCCCTACGTCCGGGGGTATTGATCGTGGTCGCGAGATTGCGTTCAAATCGAGAGAGGCCGTGGCCTTGCTTTTCTCAATGAAGCTTGCGTCAGAGTAGGCATCGATTGCGATAATGCGCGTAACTCGCGTTTTTGACCGATTTTGCTCGATCGACGAGGCGTGCATAACGCGGCCGATGCACGTGTAAATACTCGAGAGAAGGTCGGTCCTCGAGCTTCGAGGACAAAATGTTGGGGTGACCTTCGCCGGGGATCGATCCCTTTGACCTTGATCGACCTTCGAGCCGAAGTCCATGCCAGATTCCAATTGGAGCACGGTAAATGGATCTCGTTTAAAGCTCTTGAATTTGAACGATCCTGTTTATTCTTTATAGTCCGTGCGATGGATGTTATGCTAAGCTGATATTCGGCTGGTTTGAATTTTTTATTTTTGGCGCTTCAATTTTGGGAAGTCGAAATATATGCGCGTGAAAGATCGAATTTCAATTTGTAACTTTCATCGAAGCTTTTGATTGAATGTGCGTAAATTAACTGGATATAATTAGAAGTAGCTGTAATTGAATAGCAGTGGCCAAAGTAATTACGGGTGATATTATTACTGTTTTGGATAATATACATTATTTTAAAATCAAATTGAAATTAAGTAAAAAATAGTAATCGTACGCGCGTATTCGCGGGTAATAAATTTCCGCCTTGCAAATTGTTTCACTTCCTCGAATATGACGCAAACCTAGACGTCGGCGCACGTGACGGAACGCACGAGCGGATTTTACCTCTGGATAAATTCATTCACCGTGCGACTTCCAACCAAAGCCGCTAAAATGGTATTTTTTATCGATCTATCTAAGGACAGATAATAAAAAAAGATTTTTTAGACGTTACCAATTACTCATGTGTACGCAATAGCGAAAAAAAATTCGGACTATAGGTTTCCCGGTTCAACTACCCGATGTTCCGAATTTTTTTCACGATCGCCCACACACGACCGATCGATAACATATAAAAAATCTTTTCCACGGACCGGTGTCAAATAATTTAATATTTATAATAATATCTATATATCATTATTATCTTTTAGATCGATAAAGAAATACCCTTTTACGACCACTGGGCATGTTCCTTGAAAAAGAATTACCTATATGTAAAGCTAATAAAATTAAAAAATTTCTCCCTTTCCAGTAGCAACGAAAAAGACAAGATGAGCAAGATCGGGATCAACGGATTTGGCCGTATCGGCCGTCTGGTGCTGAGGGCATCCCTGGAGCGCGGTGGCCAAGTACGTGGTGGTCCATCCTGTTTTCCTCGACAAACAACCATCGACGTCGGTCAACGATGATAATCGATAATTCTGCCGCCAGGTCGTCGCTATCAATGACCCCTTCATCGGGCTGGACTACATGGTCTACATGTTCAAGTACGACTCTACTCATGGAAAGTTCAAGGGAGAGGTCAAGGCCGAGGACGGTTGCCTCGTGGTGAACGGCAACAAGATCGTCGTCTACAGCGAGCGCGACCCCAAGGCCATCCCCTGGGGCAAGGCTGGCGCAGAGTACATCGTGGAGTCCACGGGTGTCTTCACCACCACGGACAAGGCCTCCGTACGTATCCAAGCGCATTACTTGAAGGAGAACGCATCCAAATCATTTGCTCGGGCGAGAATTCATCGTAGTGCTTTGTGCGAATTTATTTCGAGAAAATCGAGTACTCGAAATTGGTCGCTCGTATTATATTTTCAATCGAGAATCTACCGTTTTAAGGTACACTTGAAAATAGCGAGTTTGTTCAAAGCGTACGAATTAAGAGCTTATACGCGATTAAAGGATTTGAAGCTGGATATGCCAATCGAGTTTCTCCTGTACACAGTTTTTAATTTAAAAGCTTTACGATTATCTTACAAATTATCTTACGATTCTTGTTATAGTCTATGCCGAAAGTAAAGAGAAAGATGGGGGAGGAATAAATACAAAAACGCATATGTGATCGTCAAAAATTTATGTATCATATTCATAAAGTTCAAAGTGAAAAATGATAATGTATTTCGATCTATTCTGCCGGTGTAGGAATGTAGCAAAATTCTGATGGCGAATGTCGAATAATAATTTCCATTTACGTTGCAGGCTCACTTGGAGGGTGGTGCCAAGAAGGTCATCATCTCCGCCCCATCCGCGGACGCCCCGATGTTCGTCGTCGGTGTCAACCTCGAGGCCTACGACCCCAGCTTCAAGGTCGTCTCCAATGCCTCCTGCACCACCAACTGCTTGGCTCCTCTCGCTAAAGTCATCCACGACAACTTCGAAATCGTGGAGGGGCTCATGACCACGGTCCACGCCATCACGGCTACCCAAAAGACCGTCGACGGACCATCCGGCAAGGTAAGGTTACTTCATCGTTGCAGAACCTCTTAGTAATTATCTACTAATTTTTGCCGAAAGATAAAGTACAATGTTTCGTAATGTAAAAATCGCATTGATATTTTTACGATATAAAAGAAATATATTTCGTACTTCTGTAGCAGGAGTTAATCAGGTAGTTGTATATCGTAAAGAAATATGGACTCGCACATCTGTAGTACAAGGTAGTTAGATATTTTTATCCTCATAATCGTAAAAAATGTATCGTTCGATTTCATTTTTATCGAAGACGCATTGACGCATATGAACAAAATCAGGCCGATGACGGAGGTTATCGCGAAGATAGGGGGATGTAGAAGAAGATAAAAACATTCGCAAAACAAATCAGAATGTTAACATGTAGCAAAAAAAAAAACATTTTTACGTGGGTCAGCTATCAACCCGGATTTTAATTTTATAATATATGAACAGCCTAATCGGGAAATATTCAGCAACCCATAGATTATTTGTAAAAAATCTCTACTAACGAATTCGTAAAGAAACTTGCAACCCCGTGAGAAACGCGTACACCGGTGGTTCGGAAGCCATCTTAAACAGTAGGTCCTAGGCCAAATGACCTTGGCGGTCGGTGCCCAAAAATAAATTTAAAAAAAAAAAGAACGCGTATAAAAACCTAACGTCCAAGAGCATTAATCCACGCTTCTCCTCGTTCAGTTGTGGCGCGATGGCCGTGGCGCAGCCCAGAACATCATCCCCGCGGCTACTGGCGCCGCCAAGGCCGTTGGCAAGGTCATTCCCGCCCTGAACGGCAAGCTGACCGGCATGGCCTTCCGCGTGCCCGTGCACAACGTCTCCGTGGTCGATCTGACGGTCCGACTGGGCAAGCCGGCCACCTACGACGCCATCAAGGCCAAGGTCAAGGAGGCCGCCACCGGACCCCTGAGCGGCATCCTCGCCTACACCGAGGACGACGTCGTCTCCTCCGACTTCATCGGCGACAACCACTCGAGCATCTTCGACGCCAAGGCCGGAATCCCCCTGAACGACAACTTCGTCAAGCTGATCTCGTGGTACGACAACGAGTTCGGCTACTCCAGCCGCGTCATCGATCTGATCAAGTACATGCAGTCGAAGGACAACTAAGGAGGGCCCGATGAAAGCCCAGTGTCCACGCGTAATGCCCTCCCGAAAGGTCTCTCGTCCCGCGAGTCGTCGGGACGTATCCGTTGCTGTATGGACGCCTCGGTTAACCTGCTAACCGGGCACTTCGTCTCTGTACCTCGACCCGATTTCTCAGCTGGTTTTTTATCTCGCGATCTTGGATATGTACGCGATTGGTGGATGTACGTCGATGGAATAGTGGAGGAAAGAACGAGGAGGTCGCATTGGGCGTACATCTTCGCTTCCGCTGGTGTTTCTCTCATGAAATTCGAGGCTTTATCGTGAAAAACTGGTTATGCTTTCGTGATGCAAGGTATTGGTCCATTATTGGCCACGGCGGAAGCGAAGGTCGTACGCCTAATGGCTTCGCGATCCTCGGTGTTTAAGTAGATGGTCGGAGCACGGCGATGGAATATCAAGAACGGGGAATAAGATTGTTTTTTAATACTCCTTGCGGCATGCAAACGAAAATCCCCCGATTAACAGGTTAACCTTGTAACTAGCCAGAGTAGCATCCGGTGGTTCGTGAACGTAACGGTTGTCTCTAGCGCGCGATTTCGCACAGTCGGTAGAATCACAAATAGTCGAGGCGACTCGGGCATCTCACCGTGGTTTCGAGTACAAAGCGTAGAGAAGGTTCCAGGGTCACAACTGGACCTCTGAGGATAAGCCGAATCTAGGATTCCGGTCGATCCACCTGTTGGCACGCAACTGTTGACGAGGAGTCCGCTTTATCGCGAGGATAAAGCGGTCGACTCCTACTCCCTTTTATCTGCCCGCGGACCACGTTCGTTCATCCAGCAACCCCCGGGAGACGCGTCCAAGTATTTGCGATTGCTTTCCTTTTTCTGTATCATTAATGTTATTTTTCATTCGTACATCGAACACCAATAAAAGTTGTTACGAAACTAAGGCGTTCTCCTTTATTCGATCCATGCGGACTTGCATTCTCCTCGCGGCCGTCGTCGTTACGTGCGCTTTTCTCTTCGTTTTCTTTTTCTTTTTTCTTTCTTGTTTTTCTTACAGGCGAATGAAGGTAGAACGAATGTGATAAGCATCGGTTTTTTCTTTATGTATATAGTCTTTGCACAATGTTTATACAATTACAAAAAGGCGCATCCGCGTAAGATCTCTCGGTTTGTACGCGGCCGCGGCCCGATCGCCGACGATGGCCGCGACGCGCTAATAGTAAAATATGTTGTATGGCACAAGAAGGTATTTATTTTAATATCGTTTCTCGGCTGCGTTTGACTCGCCAACTTCCTGGTTGTTCGAAGTAAAAATATATGTCGAGACCATATCTGCACCGTTGTCGGGATAAAGTGGTTACACAGACGTAAATCGGAACATCGGTAAAGGATTCGACGATTACGCCATTCGCACGCGTCTATACCTCGCGAGCGAATATCCGAAAGGTTCAACGATTCTGGAAAAATATCGGGAAGAAGAAATTAGTGCGATTTGTGTTAATTGATTACGAACGGCGTTTCTCCTTCTTCCAAGTATATTTATTCTCTGGATGCTCTGTTCCTGCAGATTCTATCTCGCTCCCATCCCTCGTCCTAGATCCTAAATATCTATATACAGTCGCTATCGCGAAATAAAATATAATGTAATAACACTTTCATCAGGAATGCCGACTCTCGATTATAAGTTATGCTGTGAAAAATTTGATTGTACAGCAATACGAAAATACAGTTTTACTTTGTTGTAAACGATAAATACTATTATATGTCTTTACAATGCGCATCTACAATTTCATTACTTACGCGTATAATGAACGTTCAATTTGGAATACGTGTCGTCGAGTGCTCGTCGTTACGGGAAGAAACTCTAATATTCGCTTCGAGCTTTTCTCACAACTTGCCAGCGCGCAGCAGCGACGAGCGAGAAAGCGGAGCTCTCAATGGGACTTTGAGGGGTCGACGGTTTGGATTATTGGGAACGGTAGAGAGTGGCGGATGTTCTTACGTTCGGAAGAATGCACGTTTGAATCGAGTTTAGCGAAAAAGGAGGAAAACATGGGTAGCGGCGTAACCACGAGGACCGTCCGGCTTCGACTCGAGATCCTCTAAATGATCCGTCTCCTCCTCTCCCTTTCCTTCTTCTCTTCGATAATATACACGTCTGTAAGCCTCGTTAAATTACATATCACTAACACGCAAAAGCATTCCGTATCGCATCGAGTTTCGATCCGCGATACGTATATTACAGCCGATCGTTAGTCCTCCTCTTTCTCCCTTTGAAAATAAATCCTCGATCACCCCCCCCCCCTCGGCTCTCTCGTTTCCTTCCTTCGCCCCTGCGGGCGATCGTCTTCCGGTTACGCTTTGCGGATCGCGAGTTTGAAAAAAGAGAAAGTCTAGACTAGTACGAGATGTTAAATATATGGGTTTACAATGAGTCGAGGGAAAACGGTACACCTCACAGTTTGGATAACATGAACGGTTTGGATAACAGGCGGTCGCATCAGGTCAGGAGTAAGAGTTTTGCTCGCAAGTTAATGCGTTCCTGAAGCGCACTGGCCAGTTCCCGGGTCAGTTCCTCGCAGACTAGTCGCAGCTCGGCGTTTTTCTCGCGCAGTTCCTGCAAGGTCAGTTTCTTCCCTTCCTCCAGCTCGTCCTTCGGGCCATCCTCCTCTCCTCCCTCTCGCTCTTCGAAGAGAAACGCATAGATGTATGCCAAAGAGAAACGGGCAAATAGGCCGATAGACGATCGATTATTCTATTATTATTGTTAAGTTATCGATATTGCTTATTATTAACCCTTTCGCCGCCGAGCGCGGCTCCTTCGATGCAAAAGGCTGACGTTCGAAAAAGTGATGCCGTGACGACGATCGTCGTCATAGATTTTCATCGCTCTTGTTTCTCTAATAGAACTACCGTACTCGATTTAATGTCCATTCTTTATCCCGCTACTGATCAAACATTATGCCCGTCGAAGGAAATATCGTGTATCCTTGATCCGAAACCGAGCGACGGGATTCCAAGAATAATATACACGTTTGCGGATGGTAAAGTGGATGAATGAGTTTAATCTTGTCGCGTGTCTAAAAAATAGACGCTTTTTTAGGAGAACAAAAAAGCGAGTCGTTTCATCGATCGTTTACTCGGTTACGCGACTATGGGATAAAAAATCCTCGACGCGATACGTACGCGAGTTTCAACACGTCCGATAGTCGATGTTCGATGCACGGACGGCAGGGATTCTCAACCTGTTTTTTACCTCGACCGCCTTGAAAACAATTTTCTTAACAATCGACCCATTTGTTTTTGAGTCTATAACCCGTAATATAATATAAGGGCAATTTTACAACTCGACTCGTATCATATCGAGTTCCATCGACCCTTATCGAACCTCCGAGCGGAACTCGTTGAGAATCCCTTACCGAAAGCGCGGCAACGAACGTGTTAAAAACACTTCGCAGGCCCGTTTGCGTGATTATCGGCGAAGCGAAAGGGTTAACACCGCGGCACCAAGGAGACGAGGTAAGTTTATCGAGTAAAGTGATCCCTTACTTGGACTGGGCTTTCTATAGATATGGAACGCACCACAGACCCCGCCGAATTGCTGAGATTGCGGGACGGTACTTTCCAGAGACGGATTTTCGGGTAGTTCACTCTTTGGAGAAAAGTGAGAAAAATCAGCGACGAAAGCTTGGCTTTCGCTTAACGTTCTTTGCCCTTCCCCCTCGCTTCTCTGACCGACCAATTTTCGAGGCGAAGTCTGCGATAAAGATACATGACAGGGCGCATTGAATTTCCTTTCTCAGCCTCACCTTTCGACTGGCGAGGTTTTGCGAGTAAAATTTCTCTTTTGCTCTCATTCCGTTCCTTCTTTCTCTTTGGAAATATCCGGGCACCCATTGCACAGGGATACGCGCAAATAGCTTAGGCGATTGTAATAGAGGGTGATCGTTAAAATGCTTTGGTGCGAGATAGAACGGGAGGTTTTCGCGGATTATAGATAGGGCGAACACTTACGATTCCAGGAGAGATTCTTGGCGGCACGAGGGGAGGCGCTCCCAGGAAACTTTGACCGTTTTTCCCTGCAAGAACGTGCGGAGTTTCAGGCGGAGAGTTGTGTTTCATCCGGGGGTGTGCGCGAAGAGTCGCAGGGAGGGAACAAAGAAAAAGACGCATCGAAAATCGATTTGCCGATATTGGATCGCGATTCTTCTCGGCATAGGACCGGGTTTGTTTTTAAAATAATAAGTTGTTCGAGAATACTTCATTTTTTAAGAGCATTTTTCGAGACCAGAGCTTCTTAAATACGTTTTGTACAGTCTTCGATTTTACGCTTACTTTACAAATAATAATTTCTTCGATTTCAGGCTTATTTTAAATATAATAAATAGTTGAAACATACCTAATTTATTAAGATCAAGACTAGAGCTTCTCGCGTGTGTTCTATAGGGTCTGGGCGGTGGCGGTGGCGGCGGTTCCTTCTTGGGGGTGACTATAACCGCCTCCTCGGGCGGCGGCGGTGGCTTCTTGAGGGGTCGCTGCGCCAGAGCAGCGGCCGCGTGCTGGAGATCATCGTCGCCCAGGGTGGCGCAGCTGCCGCTATTTCCATTCGCCCCGGAGGCCAGAATCGCCGCTTCGGGCGTCAGGCGCAGGGGCACGGGGTGGAGGATCTTCGGGTCTCGCTCGACGGCCGACTTCTGGAAGTCGAAGCTGACCAGCTGCAGTCCAGGACTCGTGAGGGAGCTGCTCGTCCCGGTCGGCGAGTCGACGAACTTTGTCCACTCCTTGTTCTTCTCCCTCGTGCCCGCGGAGTTGGGTGGCGTCTTCTGGAGGTTCGTCGAGGCCTGCGCGCTCGAGGGAGTGGCCTGCATCACCAGGGGGATGGAGAGGGAGGGTGGCAGGACGTTGGGCAGTGGCACGTGGTTCCTCCGCAGGACGACCAGGTGCATGGCCACGTAGAACTCCTGGAGACTGAGCGCCCCGTCCCTCGTCACGTCCGCTAGCTGCCAGATGCGCCTCAGTTCGGCGACGGGCAGACGCGACTTCTCGAAGAAGGTCCTGGCGACCGGACCGGCGAGAAGGCCCTCGGGGTCGGGCTGTAGCTGCGCGAATTGGGCGGCGTAATAGTCGCGCTGCTCGTCGCTTATGATCCAGACCTCCTCCGGTGGGAAGGAGGAGTCCGCGTCTCCGTCGGCTTCGTCGCTGCTGTGACGTTCGGAGCTCTCCTCCTCGGTGCCCAGCAGCTGCCTCTGCTCCTCGGAGACGAGCAGGCCCTGCCAGCCCCCGGAGACGGAGTCGAGCATCGTCTCGCCCCCGAGGATGCCGTCGTTTCTCTCCTGCGTCACGCTGTTCGTCGGTGTGGGCGAGTCGGTGCTGCCTCCGGTCTCCCTGGGCGATTCCGCCTCGCTCTCGCTCTCCGTCGTGCTCTCCGGAGCATGAGACCTGCCCTTGACGCCTCTGCTGGAGTCGGAGCTCCTTCTGCCGTCCTCGTCGCCCGATGTGGGCCACGTGAAGCGTGGTAGGGTGATCACGTCGAGGGACACCGTCACCGTGTCCCTGGAAAACTCCAGACCCGCCTGGTGAGCGGCGACGAGCTTCAGCACGGCGTAGAATTGCTTCTTGCCGAGGTGCGTGCCGCCCTTGCCTCCGATGCAGATGTCCAGTATCTGTGAAACGGATATAATATTCCTGCTAGTGAAGCTTGTTCTTTTTTCTTCTTTATTTTTTAATTTACGTTCAGCATTAAGGTCGTTCGGTTTAGGAGTTGCCGTTGGATGTGAATTCCGAACCACCAGAGTTATGGTATATGTATCGTGCACAAAATTTTTGATATATATGGGATTTAAAGCAGGATCTTTGTATATGTATCAAGGTAAACGTATCAGGGGAAAAGTTTTTAGGGACGATGAGAAGCGTTTGACTTGAAACTTCCATCTAAAAATCCAATGTTTCTTCGAGCTCTTTCATTTTAGATGTGCCGTATGTGGCATAGCATAGAAATGTTTAGGAGTCGGTGATCGACTGTCGTAACAAAAAGTATGAGCGTAATCTACTAAGTTAGGTAGGATAACTCAGTTTTTCTATATCAATAATGCCTTGGAAAAAATAAATCCGTACGTGGATTTAACGAAAGCTATTATGGTAATCAAAAAAAATGTATAAATATTTGATAGAAATACGAATATAGGTACTTGCATATACGTATTGTAATTGTTCGATACTTTGATGCTCCATACAATATATTTGAACATAATATTTTATATATGAAAGACGACTCTAAAGATGGAAATGACCATTGTACCAACGTTCCCACTTATGGAGGGCGACAAGCTCCACATTATTTACTATACAAAGCCAGAGTCTCCACACTCGAGGATACTACTGGCCATCCGCTCACCACCTTATCGTACACCTAACCTTCCCAAATTCAATCACCACTCCAATATCCCACAGTAAAGTGCACACATTAAATTCACAAGGTCCAGTCACAAGGTCAACAGAAATGCGAGAGCAAAAGTGCGACTTACCGTGTGATAAATGAGCGCGGAGAATCGGTCGAGCTTACCTTCATCGTGACATCTCGTGGTAAATTGGCCGAGCGCAGTAACTCCACGACTTTAATAACCGGCACGGTATCGCTGTCGGCATTCTCGCAGCAGTAGATGAATATATCGCCGTAATACCGGTGCTCGGTGGCAGTCAGGTGTAGGTTTGCCATAGAGATCGAGTCCCAATCCATCTTGTAGGCGAGCCTGCTGTTCGCTTCTGCACTGATTACGTACCAACCAGAACCGCTCTCTCCTTCTTTTCCCCGTCCGTCGTTCCTTCCTGACACGCTCTGTTTCGCGGTGGCCCGGCAATCGGCTTGGTCACATTGCACGATAATGCCGAGGCCTCGATCGATCCCTCGGGAACGTGGGAGAACGCCGTTTACGAGCTACACCCCGTGCATCGCGGAATTACCGCTCGGCCGCCATCTTTAGTTCTCTCGGCGTTTGACATTACCATAACCTATGTGCGCGCACTCCTTCAGTGCTGACTGACGTTTGCATGGTGCATCAGCGCTAACTCGCGGACGGACAGAACCTCCGCGCGCATGCGCGCCATTCAACTGGGCGGCCCGTTTGAATGCGCGCAGCCTCTCTGCGCAGTTCTTTTGGATGCGCGCAGCTGTCTGCGCATCTTTCAAATGTTTGAATATTCGTTTTACATATTTGGATATCGAAAGACTTTGGGAACGCGAACCGCGATTTAGAATCGAAAACCACGATTCTACATCACGAATATATACTCGAATTTTACAATATTCATGAATGAGTATTAATAAGAATAGAGTAAGACCATTTCTCGGCGTATATTTCATTATTATAATTCAAAGTCAATGATGAATTATTTACCACAATATTACAAAGCTTTCGATATAACGATGATGGTGAAAATGCTATATAATGCTCGAATATCTCGTGCTGCATAATATCGGCGATATAAAAAAAAAAAAGGAACGGGAGTTTACAGTTTCCTTCTGAGACCTTTTACGAAAATACCGTTTCATACATCAAAGTTATCAAGGACTGATCACGGCGCTTTATTATAAATACATTTGCCAGTTTCCGTCATTCACGATATTCGCCGAACCTTAAGGTATAACAGCGAAAGAATCTCTAAATAGCGAGCGAGTCGTTCGCAAAGAAGGACGGAAAATGCTTGCTCGCAATTAATTGGAAGAACACTTACGATAATAACGATACGAACTGTTACCTGACTAGGGGGCATTATCACGTTCGATTAATTCACCTGCGTGCCTATCGGATTTTACATTCGTCGAACTTAAATAAAATGCCTGGTCGATGGTACGTCCATAAAATTCTAAACTATATTCGCCGGCTAATGATCCAGGAGATCGAAGCTGGGTAATCAATCGTTCGGAGATACGTTCTCACGCGTCTATTATGTTTCTCGATTTTTCGGTTGAATGCCAGCGAATCAACGCAATCGAAATTGGTTCTGTCAACGAGATATCGTATTTTCCGTGGTTGTCGTGCAGGAAGAATTCTTCTTCGCTGTTCCATAACGTCCCGAGCTCGAATCTTGGCTAATCGACTTGAATCGATGCGGAAGCGGCGAATCTTCTGGCGGACTTCCGCTGATATTCTCGAAGTCCCAGCTGGAGAAGTGCTCCTCGAACAATTCTTCGAGGCGCTTGGATAGCATCTCGATCTTTTTCACGCGATCGTGGTTATCCTAGAATATATGGAATTTTTCAAATACACCGCCTATAGACTCTAAACTTCTTAGTATGAATTATATTCGGGATTCTTGTTATCAAAGATTCATTAATATTTGTTGTAGGAAAATATATAAAAGTACGGATATTCCAATACCAAGCCATAGGTGCTAAAAAAGAAAGTTTGAACGTTGGAAAAAGTAATGATGTTGGAATAAAGAAAAAGTATAATATTGTCAGTTTAGTAATTAACAGCGTGGTACTGGAGCGCACTCTCGATTACGAACCTTGTGATACAATTTTGAGTTGTGGACGATCCGGCGAAAATCTCTCACAGCGTGCTCGACCTTGTGATACACCCGGTTCTTCAGCTTGTACTCGACAGTCTCGAGAAACAGGGGACTCTTCACGACTTTGCAGTAGTCTTCGATCTGCGATTTTAAAAATTCGTGAAACGTATGCACAACATTTTTACGAAGCTCATCTTTCGTGAAAAAAAAAGATTTGGGTGTATTTGTACGTATAACGCTCACAACGTATCGACAGGATTTCATCAACATCTTGGCCAGTGCCAACGGAAACCAAAGCGAAATATTTTTCCGTATTAATTTCCGATTATTAACGATACCACATACGAAGTTGCTTCTCATTTGAATTTGAATTTATGACTTATATCGTAAATTTAATTTATAATTTATTTACATTCATTTAATTTACACGATGCTCGTAAGAATTATACGATTAATTTCTACACCCATAAAACATAAAATATACCTGTAAAATTAATTTTTGAAAACGAACCGTCTCAGTGGCCGAACACCGGTCGTCATTATTTCCAGAGGATGGATATTTGAAGATATGGGCGTCCTCCATTTGCCAAACCGTCCTATGGATCGTCTCCAATTTGCTAAGCGCCAAAGGGCTGAGGCTTTGCTTTCTCCTGGAACTGTACCACACCGACCAGCCACGATCGCCCGACTTTCCGGAGCACTTGTTCTCCAAAAAACTCTCCTTCTTCCTCCCGTGCCCCTTCAGACCGACACTTCCTCTCGTACCTTCTGTCGAAAATATAGGATTTTTCTAAAATACCTCCTCTCGCCAAGGTATATGATGCGCTAATAGAAGAAATTTAAAAGTTCATCGACCTATAATTCTATCTATTAGGTCGAGTCATAAGTAACTTCTGACGAAACTAAGTAGAATTTACTAAAAGACGGAAATTATAAGTAACTTGACCTAATATTATACGCCGACTCCCATTATACGGTCTTCTCATCGCTAAACCAACCTTCGTTTCTCGATGCTCTAGACTTCGCGGACGCAATTTCCTCTCCCTGACCCTCGTTCTCGGAATCCTTCGTGGATTTTCTCCCCGAGGATTTTCGCGACTTCTGCAGGAAGTGAGACGACCTCTCGGGCTCCTTCCTCTGACACCTGCGCCCTGGGATAGGTATGACCGTGCTGCAGAACGTCGAGGCGCTCGCGAAGCTGAGCTTGCTCTTCTTGCCGAACTCCTTCTTGGCGGTGCTGCGTCTCACGGTCTCCGAATAGGTCGCCTTTCCCACTACGTTGTCAGCCTCCTTAACCGGCTCCTCGGTCGAGCAGGAAACCTGGCCAGACTCGTGGAAGCACGTCGTCTCCTCGAACTTCTCGATTCTCGTGGTCGTGGCTACCACGGCCGAAGCTGTTGTCACCGAGGCCACGCAAATCGGTCGCTCTTCCTCGATCAACGAGCTGTTGGAGGACTCCGAACTGCGTTTCTCCGCGTTGCTTCGCCGCCTCTTCTGCTTGCTCACGATGCTGGCGTTGTTCAGGGTGCGGATCAGCCAGGAGTCCGTTTTGACGTTCGTCTTGAGACCTGATGAAAAAAGGGGAGCTTGGGAATGGTTCATCGTGACTAACGTAGGGTGGGCCATTTCAGAGTTTGTTCTTAAAAACGCTATAAAACGAGTCTACATCGATATTTAAAACAAACATTTTTTTTATCGCAAAGGCTGGAGTCTCCGATTTAAGAATGAAAGGACCGACCAGCTGTTCAAATTTCAAGCAAATCGGTCACACCGGTGTCGCCATATCCTATAATTTAAAAACAAACCAGTAGATGGCCCATCCGATAGTTTTCGAGTTTGTTTCAAGATAAATATATTAGGTGTACGACTTTCCTTCTGGCGGTTTTTTTTTCTAAATTCGAGACTTTATCGTAAACAATTATGTAAGACTATAAACTATATTTACGATTGAAAGTATTTCCTCGTCGTGTAAAAATGTACTTTGTAAAATTTCCCCCGTATTTCCCCCTTTTATTTCCCCCGTAGCTCGTTCATTTGTCCAGCCCCTTTCTTCCGACTTTATCCAGGAATATTAACCGAAAATAAGACTACAGCGTGCATCAACGACTTCTGATCGATCCAAAGCGGAACGAACGATTTCCTCATTAGTACGAATATTCTTAATAAACCATGGCAACGTACTCTTTCTGTTCTCCGACGGCGAGATCTCGATCAAGCTCGCGCTAGGGGAAGCTCGATAAGTCGATCCTGAATCGTCCTCCGACGCTTCGTAGCTCGACATTCCGCCGCCATCCTTATTCTCCCGTTTCAACCCCTTGCCGCAGCTCTCCTGCAACTTCTCGCCCCTCTCAGCCATCGCCTTATCCTCCTTAACATCCTCCTTCGCATCAGCCACGACTCTCTTCTCCTCTTCCTGCCCAAAATCGTGGCTCGTTTTATCCGCATCCAGCAGGACATCGCCGTCCTTCACGTTCAGCGCTTCCAGGAGGATTTCAGCCGAGGCGCAGGCCGCCTTCCAGGTGACGTCCCGCGAGACGCTCTGGTTCGTCCTCTTGAGGATCTTCGGGGAGTTCTCCAAGGAGAAGGTGGGCGGTGGAACTATCGGCGTGGCTGGAAATGGGAGCTTGATGGTCGTCGTGGCGCCGATGCTCGTGCAGAAGGAGGAGACGGTCGTGCGAGAGACGGGCGTCGAGGCGGCGGGTACGCGGCTCTTGTCTTTGGAGGAGTAGAGGTCACGGTGAGCCGCCATGGAGCCTCGAGACGTTCCGTCCACGCGTTGATTCGATCGTCTAGGGATGGCAACGGTGTTGATTTGTTATTTGTGATTTTTGTTGGCGCAACGTAGTTTTTTTTTTACTGTGGGATATGTTTTTTTTATTTTTGGTAGTTCATTGATAATGACGATTTTTTGCTTCTTTGATTTGTTGCTTTGTACCAAAATGACGTGCATTGATTATTACGTGGTTCAAAAATAGTAACAGTGTGATACTCCATATTATTCATATTATCCGGTTAAATTATAATCTTTTATTTATAATTATAATCGCAACCAGACTGACTCTACGATTGTGATACTTATAATTTCTTCGATACCAATGACATAGAATTAGGAAAAGATATTACCCATTGTTATCCTCGTAAGCAAATCTGGAATAAAATTCCTGGAATATACACGCGTTCGTCTAGGTCGATATTCCCACTCTGTTCATCCACATCGTTCACAAAATCATATTTTTCACACACACACGAGATATCTAAGCTCGTACGGTATAAGCGCTAAAAGCGGATTACATCGGTTCACATTTTACCTGTGGTGCCTCTTTTTCGGCACGTTGTAACTCCCCGGCTTCATGTATACGCGCACATCCTCGGAGCTGTCGTACTCCTCGTGCTGCGCGTGAGAGCGATTCCCCAGGATGTTGCAGGCGTTCCACGGTGCGCTCTGGATGCTCTGCATGTTCTGCAGCGCCTGAAGCTGTCGAGTGGGGTCCATCCGCAGCTGCCTCGCCAGGTCCATGGCGTTCCTCGAAGTCTCCTGGTGCGATCGAGGCTCGAAGGTGTCCTTCGAGCTCGAGCCTCGACGAGTCACGTCCACGTTCCTCATGCTCGCGAACCAAGCGGAGAGATTGGCGGTCATCTCCTTGGATTCCTCGTCCGTGGTGCTCGGTTCGATCTGACTCAGCAAGGTCATCCTGTTTCTGGGCACGCTCGCGAGCTCCAGCTGCGTGGTCGAGGATTTGCCCACGTAAACCGGATCGAGGCTCGAGGACCTGACCTGCTCCAGGTTTCTGAAGCGCTCGGATTGATCGTTGATCGCGCAAGCGCCCGAAATTCCGTAGTTCGCTTCGGAATTATTGGACATCTCTGTAGGAGTGTGAAGCGTCGGATCGAAATTGCAGGTCGAAGGATTCCCCCTGGTCGGGTGTTTCTCGTCTTCGTGGTTCGCGAGGAGCGTGGAGCATCGTCCGAAAACCGGCTCGAATCGTTCCACGCTGGATGGAATAACCTTGCTCTCGAAGCGATCCTGCTTCTTGTCCTTGAGATTGCTCTCCATGACCTTGCTCCTCAGGCGGAAGAACTCCGCGTTCAGGGATTGACCCGGCGCGTCGAGCCTGCTCGAACTCGAGGAGTTAGCTCTCGTTCGATACCTACTGCTGGCATGAACACCCGCGTCAGCGTGTCCTAGGAACATATCGAGCACGGATTGCGTGCTGTCTATTGTCGACGTTACATTCACGGTCATTAGGAGCTTTGGACGTCGCACGCTAATTATTGGATTATGACTATTTCCACTCAACTATTTTTAATCTATTTATATTGTATCTAGTATTGGGTTATTAGGGGGTTGGATGCTGTATTATAGGTTATTAGGGCCTGAGTGAGTTTTGAAATATTGGAAGTGATCTTTAGAAAAGTCTCGGATGTGAAGTACGAAAGAACGAAGATGCAAAGTTACTTTAATCTTATGTTGGTAATAACAAAAATATATTTTTGCTAGATTTTTTGCGAACAGCACATCGGATATGATATTAGGTGCGCAACCTTGCTTTCCTGGGATTTTTCCAAAATCGGAGATTTATAGTATAATACTGGTTATACGATTAAAGTATCGTTTATCGTTGGCCAGGGCGGAAGCAAAGCTGCACACCTAATACTATCGCGTGTTCTGCGGTAACGACATACTTACTTCGCGATTTCGGTTCTTTCTGAGCACCGGACTGCTCACTGCCACAGAACCGTACGTTCCTCCCTGCTGACAGTTGAGTAATACCAAATATCGTCTCCTGACACTGATTCCTACCCAAATCCTGCTGTCGAAAGGCGCTCGAGGGTGGCTCGAACAAGTCGTAACTCGTATACAAGGACACATCCCCGGGAAAGAAAGTAGCCATTGGCTCGTTCATCCTCTGATCGGCGTTGCAAGTCTCGTCCTTCTCCTCCAGCTTCAAAAACGACCGAACGATTTGCCTGAGGAGCTCGTAAGTGCTCTCCTCCCAGGCCTGGAAGGTCCTTATCAATTCTCGATCGAGTCTGTCCTCGATGCTGGGATAGTGCTGCTTGTTCAGATAATTGTCGAGCACGAGCCAGCCGTTGCTGACGCGCAGCAGGGCGCTTATCAAGTCGTTGGCCAGGGTCCGATTGCCGGGGAAGGTCGGAAAGAAGGTCTGCGACTTGGTAATGGCGGTCCGCGTGGCCGAGGACAAACAAGTCAGCCAGCTGCTCCTGAAGTCGGCCTTGAAGGTGCTCAGCAGGACTTCCGCCTCGCTGCAGCCCCAGTAAGCGGTCTTTCGTATCAGCTCGGGATACTGGAACCTGCATGGAGCCTCCGTCTGGGTCGCCACGGACCTTCCCGAACCATAATCCGCGCAGAAATCCGTATACCAAGCGCCCTTGTTGGACACGTTGTCACCAGCGCCTGTGAATGGCGCTGTCGAATGGACCTTCTCGTTCTGCGTCTCTTCCTTGGGAAGATCGTTCGACGAAGTCGTGTTGCACAGTGCAGAGACCATCTTCTCAGCCTCGATGGTGAAGTCGAAGCCCGCGGATGAATCATCGGAGTATCCCTCTTGAACCTCCTCTCGCGTCTTGGCGGCTAATTCTGAGACGACGGTCCCCTCGAGCGTTGCTTCGGGACTCGAAGCATCGACAGCGACTGGTAGATCGAAAGTCTCTCTCGTTGGCCAGTAGGCTTCGTTGATGGGCTGGACTTGCTCGAGGCTCGACGAGGTCTTGGTCTCTCCCAACCTCAGGGGGGACACGTCGACTTTCTCGCGTTGGAAACCACCGAGAAGCAATCCTGGACCAGGATAAGTCCTGGTGGAACGCATGGTCTGGCCAGTTGCCTGATTATTACCAAACCCAGTCGCGTAAGGCGCCAGGTTTGGCAGTTGGAAACTGGAGTTTGTATTCAGGGTTTGCAAACTACAAGAGTTGCTGGCCGAGGCGTTGTAATAGGAACCCTGAGACGATTGTTGTTGCTGTTGTTGTTGCTGTTCAGTTCTGAGTTGTCTGTCCTGGAGAAGGCAGAAGGCTTGCACGTCGGGGGACTTGAAGTAGGGTTGGGGGATCAGAGTCAGGGTTGAGTTGCTGTACTGGTCGCTGGAGAAGGGTCCGTGGGTGAAGGTGGAGGAGGCTACTAAGAAGGATGCGTTGGATGGAGGCGGCGGTGAGGGATTTTGGTCGAACAGCAGCAAGGGGTTGGGATTGTAGGAGAAGGAAGGCTGCTGGACGTGCTGCTGCTGTCGTTGCTGATGGGAATACTGCTGCTGACTTCGAAGGAGCTTGTTCTTGGATTGCCACCTGGCGCCTTTACCTGTATACGAATCGTACAAATACGGCTCGAAGCGGTTCATTTCAATTTCTTCCCACCGATCGTTCTTAATTTTGAAGCTACACCACTATTATCTTATACAGTGTCTTATATAAATATCGTCAAACATTGAATTCAGAAGTACGAGATAAATAATCGCGAAAAGAAGAAGAAGTCAATCACCTCTGCTTTTTCTATGCGATATGTATACCGTAGCTCTGGTGGTTGGGAACCCACCTTAAGCGGTAGGTCCTGGACCAAATGACTTTAGCAGTCGGTGGCGAAAAACGAATTAAAAAAGAATGAAGAAGAAGAAGTTCGAGAAGAAGACGTTAAAATGGAGGTTTAACCTTGCACGTTTAAAGGGCCAGGGCTGGAAGGGGCCGCGTTTCTCTGGGAGGCCGAATAAACGCACGAGGGATGAACTCCTGTCCCGCATGGCTGCAGAGTTACCATTGGATTGGCGATATGGCCGTAAAGGATTTGCTGGTGATGCGTCTGCGGCTGATGCTGGTGCAAAAGGGGCGGCGTTAGCGCGGATGTCGCGGTCGAGGGTTGCAGGGATGATCGATTCGATCGTGCAGCCGTGGGGTGCATAATTCCACGGAGCTTCTCGATCGAAACTGATCTCTTCGCTACCACCTGACGAGCTTACCAGCTTCTATCGGGCGATCAAAAGTATTTATATTTATGATATAAATAAACTATGATATATGAACTACTTTATATATATATATATGAAATATTATTATACATGAAATATTTTTTTGGGTTTGAGTATTGATTTTGCGCGTAGAAAAATCTCGTAAAAAAAGATTTTAGTATACCGCGTCAAATCCCTAAATTTATCCAAACCTCGTTAGATCTTGGGATAAATTTCGAGCCCCCAAGCACTTTTCGATCCTCCGATAACACTCCAAATCGGCTTTTCTTTAAATCTTTAGTTCGATCGACTCATCGACCACGATCTCCGTAATTTTACTTTCAATACAGAAACCCGGAAAGTCCTTATATCGGATCCCATCCGATCATGATAGTCGTTTATCCAAACGCACCGAACATAGCCGCTGTGTCAGCTGTTGTTCGACGCGTATCTAACCTCCGTCAATTTCAAATATCAACGCAAAAAACACGCTTACCTGGTGCACTTCTTGTAGCTTCTCTTCAACTCGTTCGAGGAATGAGCCCGTTTCGGTGTAACGCGGGCACGAGTGCGCGAATCCCGGAGGAACGTCACCGAACGCGACATCCTGGTCCGCGTTTTAACATCGACAGGATGGAAAACTGGTGCGCGACTCGATTAAGCGATGGAGAAAGATAAAAGCGTATTCGTCTTCGGGGAGGAAAGGATTCGGAGCACGGATGGAGGATCGATTGGAAAGACCTTTGATCCGACACGTGACTTTATCTTCTTTATCGGGAACGTACACCTTTATCGATGCGTTGAGCGACGCATCGGACAAACGGTCCTTCCGGATCGCGCAAGGTGCACGCTTTAAACGTATTTACAGACGCGATAACAAATATACGATACGGAACGATATAAGGAACGAGCAGCGCGAAAAGAAATGGCAGGCCTTAGACCTGAAACAAAATTCCCGACTTGGAACAATGAAAGGGCAGAAAAATCTGACGCACGGACCTCGCGTTATTTTCGCGATTTACCTGCGAAGGTTTGGATATTTTATTTGATACTCGTATTATACGGAATGAGGGATGAATGGTGAATACTGGAAGCGCTTTAAGAATATTATGCGGTGAAATGGATGCGATGCTCTTGGTAAGTATGATATATAAGGAACTTAGGAATGATTCATGAGTTTTTATAGGATTTTAGTTCGTTCGAATAGACAAAGATTGGTCTTTGGTTAACAAAGGTTTTTTTCGCATGAATGAAAAATAGGTGATTGATTGATTTTCTGAAAGTACTTGGTTCGTATGTTATGAAGTTAACCTTCCGATCTTATCGTAGATCATTTTTCTTTCCACTCCGATATCTAGATTATATGATACGCCTTTCTGGGCGAAAGTCAGCGTATATTGCGCAAGGTAATTTAATATTAAAGACTTTAATCACCCATAAATGAAAAATTCTAATTATCCTCTGATCGAACGAGCTTAATTTAATAGTAATATTGGATTTTTATCTATATTAATTTGCCAGGATGTTCAGAATAGACGTACAATCTTAACGGCTAACAAATTCTTGGAAGATACGGATTTTATTAAAGTTTAATTATATAGTGTATATATACATTGCTTGCATACATATACACACGTATATATACAAGCAACGTACGATGTCCGCTCTTGTGCAGCACGAAATAAAATTCCAAGATAAGATATATTACTTGTATCTTTATTAAATCATGGAAATGCTTCGTTACTACGTATCGACGTTGTACCAGTTCAATAAACTATGAGAATCGCTCCTCCCTTCGCAAACGGTTACCACTAAATTTTTTGGTTTCAACCTCGAATCGTCGAGGACTTCTCGTGCTGAAACAGCGATAAAACTTTGAGCCCTTCCCAACGATAACTTATATATGTATATAATATATTATTTCTTCCGCGTTTGAAATACAACAAATTGGTTCAGCCGCCGCGTGATCTCCGCGGACGTATGTACGTTACAGCACGTAGACTTTCGACAAGACTTTGTTACGCATATCGCCCCTTATTAGGTTAACCCTCTACAGCCAAAATACTTCGTGACCGTAAAGTAATTAATTTTAAGGTCAAACTTTTAATTAATTTCGATAGAAATTTTTGAGTGAAACTAAAGAATATCTATTTTTGAATATAGATCGACAACAAATTTACAGTTTTTTATGACTTTATTAATTTCCTTTAATTGTCATATCATAAGGACGTAAAAACGTAAATTCCGCATAAAAGAGCGTATACACCAAATTACGATGGAATATTAAATTGGACCGATATCGATGTATCGGCGTCTAATTTTGATTTTGCGGAGGTATATAGAGGGTTAATCTTCGGACAGAAAATTATCAAGTGAACACAACGCGACCATGATCGCACCGTCGACTTCTCGGTGTATATTGCCCAACAGAAATTGCGCGTGACGAAAATAAAAGGCGAGCGGTCGTTCGTCGAAAGAAATTTCTAACGAACTTCTTGCGCTTGGAATTCCTTTACCCTTCACTTTCTAATATCATTTACAGGCGCAGAAATTAGTAACTATAAATTGTAATATTAATCGTTACATCTTCCAAACTAATTTTCGTGTTACGATAATCCTTAATCGTGCCTCAACGTGTTCTCAGGTGTGGTTTTTATTCGTCCCAACATTAAGTCCAGCGAAGTAAGTATTTAAAGATGAAAACCGAAGAGTCAATGTGCGAATACAAATCCATTGCTCGATAAAATTGCGGTAATATCGTGGATTGGTAGATTTCTAAAAAGATTTTTTGGTGAACGCGGATACGAGTTTCCAGTTCACTTTGTGAGTGTGCACTTTGGTACGAATGTATTTCAAGCGTGTGTCTTTGCTCGTGGTCGTAAACTCGGGTCGATGACCTTCAAAACTCGCGCTGAATACGTTATTTATTTGGTGCCACGTCCCCGAAAATTTTTTACCAGCCGTAGATGCTCGACGAATTAATCTATAAGCGCCAAGGTCACGCGACTCTGCTCCTCGGGCGCAAGGTCTCGTCGATGGCCTTAAAAAATCAAGTTGCTCGCATTATTTGCCGAGTATCAACCGCCATCGATGCCCAAGGCTTACAACCCTCTTGCGCGATTCGAAATTATACCACCTCCAATGCCATAATTATAAACCACCCACAAAACTCGACTACTCGCTCAGTAAAACTACTCGCTTATTTCTTACAAGTTGAGATTTTCAGACGAGTTACAAGAAGTGATACCAAAAGACAGCTCGACCTCGATTGTTTTTACTAGGCGCAAGATCGGTGTCGAGGTTTTCATCGACGAAGAAACCGACGAATAAGCCGGATGAAGCCACCATTCACGATGGTAAAGATCAATCTCGCACGTCTCTTTTTCAACCGCTTGGAAGAATCTTGATCTTTTTGGAAACCGAATGCCGACGAACACTATGAATATGTTGCCCGAAACGCAGATCCGAATGGAAGATTCACGATTGCAAACGATGATCTCACACCTCTCTTCCTCGATCCTTCGGAAGAATCTTGATCTTCTCTTTGAGATCGATCGCTGACCAACGCCCACTGTATCCCGATGAGAATTCGGCTCAAAATGAAAAATCCGGGCCAGTCGCGGTGTTCCAAGCTGTCTCCTCTTCGACTCTTCGCGAGGACCTTGAATTTTTGAAGACTAATCGCGAAGGAGTGCTAGGGCGCCGGTTAAAGTGAAAAATCCAAGCCGTTCACAATGGTAAGCGATGATCTCAGACGTCTCTCCCTCGACTCTTCGGAAGGATCTCGATCCCTTTGGAAACCAATAGTCGACCAACATCGAGATTCCGTTGGCCAAAACGCAGATCCGGATGGAAGATCGAGGCCATTCGCAGTGGTAAACTCCTCCTCGAGCGCTCGGAAGGACCTTGATCTTTTTGGAGACTAATTACGGACGAATGCCAGGAGGATGCTGGCCAGGACGCAGGTCAAGATCAAGGACCGCGGCGGCAGTACGGCGCCGGGCGTCGCCGCATTGCAGAAGTCGGTCAGACAGGAGCAGACCTCCTGTCTGCCACCGAAACCGCTTCGCTGGTAGCATTTCCCTTTGTAGTTCGACTCGTCCCAGCCGCAACCGCGGATCACTCGCGTGTCGGCGGGCACTGCAACGAGGATTTTACGATTTTACGTTACGATCATACCCAACTTTTTTTAATAATTCACGTTTTTTATGGTACGAATATAAAATACGAGCGATTGCATTAAATCAAATTTGAGATTTTTTAAATGTGAATCTTGAGCGATTCGTAGACTACGTTTATTAAATCCAATTAGAGAATTTTTAAACGCGAATATAAAATATGAACGATTCACGGGCTACATCTATTAAATACAATTTGGGAAGTTTGTAATGTGAATATGAAATTTGAGCGATTCACGGGCCACATCCATTAAACTTGATTGAAGAAGTTTGAAAAATGTTTTATCGGACCGAGCAAAGTGGCAAATAAAGCCATTTCCATTTTACTTACAGCCATTAACGCTGAATTCTATCACTTGCGTGATCTTTCGGCACATGGTGTATTGCATTCCATTCTTCAGCTCCGAACAATCCTTTTTCAGGGCATCTGGAGGAACGTCCGCGGCGCATCGACTGTCGTTGTGACTATTGCACAGGTAACATTGCAACGCGCTGATACCTGAAACCAGAGAAGGCATACAACGTCGGATTGCGGAAGGAACTCAACGAGTACTGTCGTCAAGCAGAAGTCATTTCTTTGCTAGACGAATTGACCGATGATGAATCGATGAATTTCTCCGATGATAAATTCACATTCATATTGCCAGTAACACGATAAATTAATATTCATAGGAAAGTATTTTAGAAATATGGAACTTTTTAATTTTTTATCGCATCGAGGCTCGGAGTAATAAAAATATACGTCAAACTGCAGGAGGTAACGGACGTAACGACTCTATTTAGATTTTGCTCTTGACGGAATATTTTGGGCCACGGCCTTCTATAGATGCTCGAAGCAGGAAAAAATGGGCGTCGAAATATTTCAATATTGCTACAGGCTATATATACACGCGCGCGCACATATGCACACTCATATATATAATGAGAAACGTGATTCTATTTAAGTTTCGATAGAAGCAAAGTTACGTACGCTAAAGTTCGTGCACTGGTGTTCCGTTATATAACAATCATACGCTTGATTTTTATAACCAATTATTTGTATCCTTATCCTTTCGTACAAGTATCACTTCGTCGATACGTTGCAAATACTCAGTAATAAAGTCTGACAATAGTTTACGCGCGTCGTGCCAGTCTTGTTATTTTCGAGGCCGTCGAATTTTTCGAACATCGCTCGATCTTTGTCTACTGGTATACGCAAACATCCGAAGTTCTATGAGCTCCCACCGATAAGAAAGGTCAGCTTAGGGAGGATAACGAAACGGTTGCGCTATTACGCCTACATATGCCTTCAATATCGTGAGTTTCATTATCTCGTTACACTTACGTTTGTAGATACTCATTAACCGTGGCAGACTCCACGCCGCGTACTACCAAGACGTTCTACTCGATGTATATCGCTCTACGCTTTCTGTATTTTTCAATCTTTAGGCACAACGAACGCGCATCGTCCTTGTTAACTTTAATGGTCCATTCTGTCCGCACGGCTACCCTCGATTACCAGCGCTCGACGTTACTTTCGGTGTCAAAGAGTCGATTTATTTATTATTTGTTTCGTTTCAAGCTGCTCGAAGGTTTTATCGTTTAAGATCGTTTACTCGATAAGCACTGGCGCAACTCGTATAAAGCGGAAGATATAGAAAAATGCATAGCTGATCAAGGAAGTACATATGCAAATCTTTTGCGTGGAAGTTTTACAGGCTGCTATATCGAGTTCAATTGATTGACAACGGATTAGAATCTTTTATATAAAAAAAAAATATTACGTGCATCGTGCACCTGACTTTAGTGCTCGTTCAACGAACCTTTGACCCTAAGTCGGTGTAAAAATCGATCCAGCTACGTTGCCCTAGAAAAGCACGACGGTTATTAACATTAGTACCACGGAAGCAGCCAAAGTGACGTATCGACAAGTTCTTATAAAAATTTTGGAATTTTAGGACGATGCATTTTCTTTGTATGACTTCCAATTATTCTATGTCGCAAGGCCAAGGAGGAAATTGACTTGTTTAATTTTCCTCTTCATCGCCCCTTTTTAAAATACGTATAGTACATTGAAATATTTGAGCAACAGTGACTATTTATTAGCGCTATTCGTGTCAACGCTTTGCGCACTGGTTGCACATGTTTCGCAATTATTCGATCTTATCTTTACGTTTTATCATAATCAAATACTAACAATTCAATCAACGTGGGACTACGTATATTTCTAGATTACAAAATGTAACACAATGTTTTGAGATGAATTCGAGTTAATCGATCTTCGTATATTTGGTTAATATACGAGCACCAGACTTTACAGTTAGACTTATTAAATATATGTTTTTGTATTTAAATGGGCACAGCCCTTCTGTGGAAGACGAGCCAATAAACGAACCGATAAATCGTCGCAAGGCTGATCTAATCGGATTCTATTTTTGTCGCAGAGCAGCTAAAATCATTGTCACGATGATCGTAACTTGCTTGTAGGAATGTTTATTGAGCGAACTATCGAAAGACCGATCTCAGAATCCGACATTATTGCGATGGAGAAGTAAAAAGGTCGTTAAAATAATCGCAAGCTCTGTCTGCCGGCGGTAGCTATCTTTAAATTCGCGGTGATTACATCGTACTTCCTCGTACATCCCTTCGTCCACTCGTATCGCGAGCGACTTATTACGCTCTAATTATTGTATTATCTCAACTATTGTATCATCCCGAGTTTAATGCGATATGCTTCTTTTATAATTTTATAGGAAGAACTCCCGCTCTTTGATGTAATATTTTCATAAAACTTTTCTTCAGAATGAGCTCCTTATTCCTTACAAAAGCGATACGTTGATCGTGTTCGCGCGGTACTTATCGAGCTGAGGTAAAATAATCGATTCAAGAAGTGGATCCAGTACCATTATTCTCAAATCAAAGTTTGGTATTGATGGCGAGAAAAATCTAACTAGTTCTTAAATCAAATATTCTATAAGTACATAATCGAGGATTATGTACAAAAAAGCTTTGTCCTTTTAGATTACAGAATAATACTCCTGGCAGGTTTACGTTGAGAAAAGTTGATTTTTTTAGCGCTCCGCGTTCGCCCAGATTTGGGCCAACAGTTGCGCATACCTCGTCGCATCGATCTCACTGACGTTTGCGTCAAATCGTCCGTTTTCCAGGGCACGTGCAAAAATTCCACGCGCTCGGAAGCTCGATTCTAATCGGTAAATAAATTAAATCGATGGTAAATAAACTTGGTGGCGCTGAATGCTGGCGTCGATCGAACGAACGTAGGCAAGGAGCGATATTTTTTTTTCTTATCACGCGGTTTGATACGTTCTTCTTATACAAGTGGAGCAAGGATCTGGAAATAAGTTTTGCACGCATGCACGACGGGTATAATTTTGTCGAATAAAAAATATCGATCGGAAGATCCACGATCGAATCGGATCCGAAGAAATCCGCGCTCACGTTTAAAGCAAAAATATTCTTGGAGTCGAATCAAACGAAAAGGTCACTTGACAGCTATGGTTAAGAATAAAACATTGATACATTTACGCAGAATGGAAAGCTACCTTTACAACGGAATCGATATGAAAAAAAAACCGTTTACCGATTCGTCTAAGGAAAGAAGGTACTTAATAGCTACTCGTAACAACAGTTTTCCTCGTTCCCGACTTAACGAAGAAGGCAATCACATCTACGATCAATGAAAAAATACCTACGTCATTAAATCCAACAAACGAACACTTTGATTCCTCAGAATCGATCGCCTTTCATCGCGGAATAGCTTCAAAGACAGCTCATAGATTACAAATTGATTTCGTAACCGAAAAAAACTGGCACCCAACAATAAGACACGCACCGTCATTATCGCTTCATATTTTTCAATCAAGTATCCAATAATCGATCCGCGCGATTTATTCGACAACCCAATATCCTAAATAATCACTCATTACTGAAACTCAATATAGTCGGTAAAATCATATCATTCTTCGATCTTTATCCACGAGCAAGTAGTTTAGGATTTAACATCAGCCGTTCGAAGAGCGCTCCAACAAAAATCTACTCTCGGGATCGTCATCGACGAACAAGTACGTTCATGGCCACGATCGACGATCGAACATATATTCGTGGGCACGCTTGGCATAAATCCGTCCTAACCACCTAATCCCGAGGAAAAGGGTACGTTCGCAGCCGTTTATAACGAGGACGCTCGACGGATCTCTCGGCGCGGAGAGGAAACGTCGAATCAACCGATCAATCACACTGTTCCTCGCGTATCCGTGCCAGAGCCGTCGATGGAATTCCCGTCGATCGTCGTCAACACGCCGATAAATCTTCGTCGAGGAACGGTGCGGACGTGCAACCGGAAAAATCCGGCTGTTCTTACGCGTCGCGAGGCGCGAAAGCGAGGAAAAGAGGAGCGTCGATGAGCGCGAGGTGCGAACGGTTTGCGCTTACCGTGATATCCCAGGAAGAGCAGAAGGCAGGACACGACGAGGAAGATGCGCCTCATGGCGAAGGCCCGGAAGGTATCCTTTCACGTCCTTGAACGACGAAGGCGCGTTCTCCGTCAGCGCGAGAACCGTGAGGCGAGCTGGCGCGGGAGAGGCGATGGGCGATATGTCGCTTCGGGACCGCGCGCGCGAGAGGGTGCGTGGCGGGGAGGCCCGTGGAAGGGTGGGAGGGGGGAATCGCGCGTGCGAGAGAGAGAGGGAGAGAGAGAGAGAGAGAGAGAGTGAGAGCGAGTAATAGAGGGACGGGAGGGAGAGAAAGAGAATGGAAGAGAGAATTAGAGCGAGAGCGAGAGAGAGTGAGGAGGGAATGGAAGAGGAGTGAGAAAGAGCGAGAGAGAGGAAAGACCGAGAGGATGAGTGTGAGAGGTTACGAGAGAAGGCGAAGAGAGGAATGTGATAGAGACGAGTGAGAAAGAAGGAATAAGAGAAGCTACGCGAGCGAGAGAGAGGGGGAGATGAAAGAAGCTGTGAGAGAGAAGGCAATGATGAACCACGATAGAGTAAGTAGTATAGCCGCGAGGGAAAGTAAAGAACTGAGAAAAGCAACGGACTAAGATGAGAAGAAAGAGAAACTTACGAAGAAAGAGTAGAAAAGAGGAAAATAAAGTAAAAGGAAGAGGAGGAAGTAATTCTTCCAAGAGATCTTCAAAGAGAAAGAGGGAGGAGAACAAATACCACGTGTAGAAAACGGGTCGAAGAAATAAAAAATTCGCAAACCTCAAAGTAAGAAACGAAATTACCGAGGGAAGAGGAAATCAACGACCGCGTAGAGAAAAACGGAACTGCAATAGGTAGAACCAGACAAGAAGAGACCCGCAGAAAGGCCTACTAATACAACAAACCTACAAAAACAAGCCTATCGCACTCGATCCCTTTCGATGAAAAAAAAAAGCAGCGACACATACTAGTATTTATGATACGAGCAAAAAAGAGACTCAAACGAACGGACCACGAAACATAAAAAAGAATCACCAGAGGTAAACAAGAAACCTTTAAAAAGGGATAGAAATATAAAGACCGAGAGATAAATACAGAAAGAGCAAGAGAGAGACAGAAGCAACCCTCAAGTAAATATACCGAAGGAAGGAGCGAGAAAGAGCGATCATTAGTACCGCGTGGAGGTAGCGAAGGCTCGCGAAGCGCGTGCGAGAGAGACGGAGGCTGTGAGCGCCGATTGGCTGGAAGCCTTCCGAAGATGGAGGGGTGGTGGGGGGAAGGGCCGAGGGTTGAAAAGCCGGAACACTCGGCCTCGAGCGGCTGTGGAGCACTCACCGTTCGCGATCGGGGAATCGCGGGCGCAACCCCGCACGGAACCGCGCCGTGTACAGCACTGAGCGAATGCGTGATCGCGAGGCGAGCGATCCTCGTGGCAGGGCGAGGGGCAGGGGAGGAAGAGGGGGGAGACGGAGGTCTAGGAATATCCCAAGGCCCGACCGATTTGGCCATGGTCGAGGGAAACTTTCGATGCGCGCCGAGATTTTCGAGGCACGCAAATCTAAGTTAGCGTAGGACATGGAGATGGATAATTTCGTACGCGGGTTACGTAATATTATTTATTGTACGGAACAAGGGGTATAAGGAAATATCGAAAGGAAATGCGTAAGGAATTATAGTAGATGCAAAACATGAAAATAAATTAGTCACCAAATTTTTTATATGTTTTATATATATTTTTAAGCAGTGACAACGAAGATTTGTCGGTTGAAGTTTTATCGTCCTTCGCTGTTCTGCCGGTATGTGGAAGTTAAAACTTTCAAGGACGATGGTCGATTAGATATAGCATTCGAAATGTTAGCCTTATGCCGTGATCGTGTTAATGGGACGTATCAAGAAGAGATATTTTTTGCTGTCCCATCGTCTCTCGAGAGTTGAATCTGTAAAGGACAGTGATTCACTGCAGGTGTCGAACATTACAAATTTTAGCCTTGTTGGACGGTAATATTCATAGAGTGCGTGAAAAGATACTTTTAAAATTATGTACATCGAAAAATAATGATTTCTTTCATCGCGGTAAACTTTCATTCCAATCTAAATCGTCTATACTTTCAGAACAAAAACCCATTAATATATGCGCTGCATCGGAGATAATTTTAATCGTATTAAAATACAATTATATTTCAAGAATCATCGGTATCTCTGGCTCACCCTGTATATAAAATCCGTCAGTATCCTTGCTAAGATCAGAAGCGCGTAATTCAAGGATATAGAAGGTTCACGTATATTCTCGTATCGACCGAAACTATGATGAATACGTTGCTTGTCGTGCATACGGAAGAGTCGGGACGCAAAATGGTCAACCCTTTCTTCGCAGTGAACTTCCACCCCTATCAATCGTGTACACGTAGAGACATATTCAGTGCTGCGGAGGGAGTAATAACGAGCAAGCGAGCTCTGATAGAAGCCCATACCACGCTATAAGCCAATTTCTCGGTACTAGTAGATGCTTGTAAAGCGTCATGAAGGAATTTATTACAAGCGTGTAGGCGTGAATAACGATGAAAGGATTGAAGTGCACATAGATGTACGCACGAATTTGTTTTATCGGGTACTTAATTGCGAGGTGCTACTCCTCGCAGCATAGAGTTTATGACGAATAGATCTGATTTTACGAAGCGCCGATCAGTTCAATGGAGAATTTGTTTTATAGGGCATTTAATTGCGAGCGTGTTATTGCATGCAGAATAGTGTTTATGAGAACAAATAGATCCGATTTTAGGAAGTGGTTATTAATTTAAAAGATTATTTGTTTCATGGAATATTGTGATACGATGCAGGAAGTACACAACGTCGAATTGATCACAAATTCGAGACATTGAAGAATGTTATAATCATTTTAAAGTGAAATATTATGCTCCTAGGAAATACAGTAAAGGAACACTGAACGTTACGTATTTCCACGCACTTTTAGTCACAAAAATTTTTGCCCAACGTATCGTGGTTATTAAACCTACTTATGAATCTACTTATATCTTCGCGTTATCGCGATCCAATATTCCGCTTATCCTCATTTTGGACACGTGTTGTTTACGAATGCCGACACTTCCTATCAAATATCACGGGAGTGTTATGAAAATGAATATAAACATGGACAACAAATTTCCGGATCTACCAACGGTCGAACGACAGATATCATCTTAAACGCTGAAAGAACGCAGAAGTCGACCGTTGAATAACACCGGATAGAGCTATTCGTCACGGCTGTAAAAATATGAAGTGAAATCCTGGAGAATATAATCTCCGTATATATCACTTTATAGAAACTTGTTGGGAGAATTTTTCGAGACTCTTATAGTAAATCTATTTTTTTCTGCAAGGAACGGCTTGTCCTTTACGGATACAAAGATGTAAAGTAAAATCGAAAGAGTGTAAAACAAATAACATTTTTTAGAAGAATTCTTTAAGAAAAAAAAAAAATGTTTTATCCTCAAGGTTCTTTTAGTCGTCAATTTTTTTTTAGGTTATAATACGTTTTTTATTGCTCGGTCACTCATTCATTGCGACTGCAAATAACTCAAGGGACACAGTAGAAATCCAAAAAAGAACCTTTCCGCAGGCTCAAGCTTTTCTGAAACGTGAATCGATTATTTCCGTGGTAAAGCAGGGCTGTGCCATTAATCTTGCTTGCCATCGGCCGTTGGTAGGAAAATTCTATCCATTTACGATATCCCTTATGGGTACCCAAGTACATTACCGTTATGCAATTTCTGCGGTCGCCACGTGTATGCAGTCATTACGTACATCTGAATAAACACAATTGTCGATTTTAGGGCACCATTCACGACTTGGACAAACACATTAATACGAATACGCGCGGCACTAGTCGGGCAAACGCTACTTTTTCTTATCTAAAATCAATCTTGGAATTTTCTCTCCTCGATCATCGTTTATAAAGAAACTAGCGTCTTTACCTTCGAAACTTGCTTCAGAAAGGTTTCAATAGATTTAAAGAATTACAAAATTATGAGATCAGGATCAATTTATGTACTTCTCTGTTAATAATGGAAAGCACGAAATATTCCATAACTCTTGGATCGCCCTGAAAATGAAACGAGCTTCCGATAAACGAAACGGTTACCAGCTAGACCGTTTCACTACTGGTTGCTAGTCACCATTGGAAGCAATATCCAAATAAGTCGCCCAAACACAACGACTCTCGCCACGTCCTTCCCCCTTCCTTTTTTTTTCTCCTCTTTCGTGCGACAAATCCAATTATATTATTAGAAGACGCCTGATTTAAATCGGAACGTAGAGCAGCTAATTCACCGACGGTGTCCCCATTCGATGAAAGGAAAAATAAGAGCGTTCAAAGAGATCAGGCAGGGCCGGTTGGGGAAGGCCGTGGGTGGTACGAAGAGCTTTACGTTCAAATGGAGCGTAAAGTGGCGGTTTGGAGCACGCTGAGTGGATAATGTCCCTTTTCCTGTGACACACTGAACGTCACGAAACCGTCACATACGTTTATCTAAGCATTTGCACGCGAGCACACGGAAAGGAACGCGCAGAGGGATTCCTTCCACCTCCCAATGCACTCTCGACCGATCGTGCTCCATTTCAGCCACCTCTTCCGCGCTACTCTTCGTCCTTTTCTCCTTCCGAAAAGAATCCCACGACCCTCGCTCGATTTTGTTTCCCGGTTCAAGCTGGGAAACTCATGGAATGATTCTGTTCAGTTATCGTCGCTAATTTCTGGACGTATTGGGACTCCGCGTATATCTGTTCCGAAAAGAAGATTAAATATCCCTTTTCTCACGCTTCAGGTTACAAATTTATAAATTACATCCTAAAATAGTAGCGCGGAATTGCTATTAATGGGAGAAATGTATATATGTTTGCTCAGAACGAGGATGGTAAACGTTTCTCGGTGGTTAAATATTTTTATTTAAGATGCGATAATATTTTCATCGTACAGCATCCGCATGGTAGCCTCAGTGGACCGTTTCTCGTTGCGAGTGTTTAGCATATTTAGCGACACTCTCAGTCCCTGACATGCTTTTAACGTTTATATCCCACGTGATAAACGGCTAGTTGAGTCCCCAGGTCGATAAATACGGCTCACGTGCAATTACCTCGCAAAAAAAACATGAAACGAGGAAATGGCAAGGTCGTATATACGACTGTTATACGTCCACTTAATTTTCGGCATTGACCTACGAAGTTGCGTAGCGTAGTTTAACGTGGATTCCAGATCACTGAGTTTTATGAACACGTGGGAAAATTTGAAGAGCGCGAATCAATTGCCGATTCAAATATAATATTTTCTCTATATTTGTCCTTCGGTTCATCCGATTGTTTGTTTATCCGATACTCAACATTAAATAGTAAGGTTTGGCTTAAAGTTAAAGTTACTTGAAATGGATTTCTTGTTACTGGATTTGTGTTGCATGGTTGGTGATGAAATTCTACTTCGTAATTCGTGGGAGCTTTTCATTTCTTGGGTTACCCGCTGAGATTATTTGTCCTAGAATATATTGTTTGAATTGAGATCCAAAATCCTTTCTTCTTAGATGGTATTGAATGCTCGAATTTCGATGCTCTCTACTCTATTATAATGTGAATTTCTAATATAATACGAATGCCTGTGTCTATGATTTTAACAGAATGAAGTTGCTTATGAAAATATGTTTCGCCATAGTTCAGTCGATCGAGTTTAAGCGTTCTCGATGTCTTGATTGTGAACAAGCGGATTCTGCAATTGCCAACAACGATATTCAGTGGAATATGCTTTTTTAACCTTACAAGTCTATTGCAAAATTATTATTTAACGCTTGGAACGTTGTAAATATTGTTCAGGATTCTGATAGCTACCGTCGAGAATTTATCGCTCGATACTAAAGAAGAATAGGTTAAGCTCGTTTCACGATCCGTAAGATATTCCTTTTATCTTTTACTTTAACATTCTTAATCAAATTTTGATAACACACAATTTAGGATAATATATGTGGCCGATTGGTTTTCTATCGATTAAAATATTCAATATCCAAGAATTAAATTGTCCTTTTTTAAGGTGTTCCTCGAAGTTATTTGTAACAGATGTGGGAGAAGATTAACGATGAACCTGTCGTCAAACATCGTACTCATACTATTAGTTTTCTTAATGTTTCAAAAAGGTGAGTTCCTCATAGAATAAGTACTTCACAATCCGTCGATGGTAACGTGAAATTCACTCGTATCGCACGGAGATACCGTGGCGCGGCACGAGCGTAAGACGTTATTTGCTGTTGGTAACGAATACCATTAGTAGATCTGAGACGTTTATAAATTGTCCTTTGGTATAAAATTAATATCATTTTTCTTTTTACTTGCTCTTGCATGTCGTGTCAGTTATAGAGAAATGCGGAAAACGCGTTAATCTTCGTGATTATTTTTCTTTACCTTCGGTGTCGATACGGTAAATTAATATCAACCGTTGAAAAAGTATCCAGAGCCAGCCGATGTTACCAGTGCAACAGCAAAAAAGACAGCGATTGCACGATCAGCAAAGTAGATATCAAGTATCTCAAGCCATGCCCAAGAAGTCAGCCTTACTGCCGTAAAGCTGTTTACATATGCAAGTATCCTTACATAGGCATATACGAATACTTCGAACATTATGTCGTTTGACTCCATTTCTAAAAACTTTTAATATTCTAATTTACTCAGAGATACATACTTAGGGAAATAGTGTAAAAAAATACATTATAACGACTTTGGATTCATCGAGACTAAATCCGATTGTTCAGCAATTCCCAAGATAAACGTCAGACTATCCTGCGGTATGCAAAAATGATTTGGAAAATTTTGCGCATGAAATATTTCAAAGTCCAAAACAAAATCTTACGTTCAGAGTTGAAAGTCGTAACGCGTTTGTAAAGAGGGCAGAGGAAAAACGTTTGACAAATCTCGACCCCAATTTTGGCTGTTTCATCCGCAAAGGTCTGTCATCGAGGGATTAATCGTAAACACGATTAGCGAAACGAGTGGCGAGTAGGAATGCGCGATACGCGTTGTGTTTATTTAGAGCGCGCGACCGGCTTTGAGTTACAGCCAAGTTTAGCCGTACCAAAATTATCGAAATTCGTTCAGAAGGTCGCATAGAGAAATATCCCTCGCTCCGTAATCGATGCTCTCGCGCGTTTATATCAACGCAATATTTATTCGCAAATATTTTGATCACAAACATTCACGATCCACCTAAAATATCGTTAATTTCCTTATGGAGCGGTACGACATCCACCATTTACGATCAAAGAAGGACCGCCTCGATGGATACCGAGCACAATTTTCCACGAACGTCAGAAGGAGGAGGAAAGCGCTTTCATCCCCTTGACAAACGTTCCAAGCGTGTTTTCCAACGAATGTTGTTCAAATTTTCCAGATTATTTCACGGATTCCCGGGAGTACAGGACTGTGCGGGAGTGCGCGAAGTGGCGCAACGCGGGGAAGGATTGTTACCGAGGTCGTTACACGCGCGACAGTTATCAGTTGGTCTGCGAGTGCAAGGGCGCGGGCTGCAATCGATCACCGATATCCCCGCCATTGGCCCTCCTCCCTCACCTCCTGCAGATCCTCTCGCTGCTCGTCGCCTTCCTCCTCCTGAGTCCCACTTGATCGATGCCCGCCAACCCGAGAAGGAATCCTCGCCGATCCGATTCGCGAGGATTTTCCCGAGCCGTGCCGCTTAACGAAAGCGTATCCTCGAACGACAAATTCGAGACGTTTGACGAAAATGCTTTTATTTGGGATCGCAACGTCGTAGATCGTGAGGTTGGGATTGTAGCGTTATGATTTATCGACGTGTATGAATAAACGTAATGGATTTGGACTCCCGAGCTTGTTTTTTGCACGAGTTTCTCATAATGCATCGTGGAATTAGAGCGATGTTTATGTATCGTGTCTGCAATGCACGTTATGTATCATACTGAATGTGCAAAAGAAGTGCTCGTTTCAATTATATATGATATCGTGGTTGTCAAAAGACGGGTTGAAAAGTACGATGTTTCTATTTCATTCGAGAATTAGAAATTAAGGACTATTCATTAGGCGTTAGCAGCGTCGGTAATTTAAAGATTAAAATACAGTATCGACTGTGTAATTCCGAAGAGTGTAATTAACTACCGGCCACTTTCGAAGCGTGTTTAGAACACGACATATATCTTTAGAAGAAGGAGAGAGCGAAAGGCACTTTCGATTAATCGATACGATGATCTAAATACTGCATGGAAATCGTGGAGAGTTTCAAATAATTCATCGTTATAGAGTGTTACGATTTTTTAAAGAAACGACCGACCAGTCTTTTCGACTGGTTCGGTAGTTCTAGTGTTAAGCGAGGGTTTGAGAAGTGACGATCCTCCGAGGAGATCGGATATTTCTCAGCCGTTATTGTCGGATTGAACAATGGCCAGGCCATTCGCCATTCAAACGCGCAACTACGGAGCGCTCTTTCGGAACCTCGATGTGTCGTCCGTTTGACGGATCTAGGAAATCTTGGCGGCATTTCGGTTAACGAGTCTAACGTGGCTTTTTTTATTGCTCCCTGGAGCAGGGCCAATCGGAATTTTATATCCGCCCAAAGTGGTTCAACAGAGGATACGGGCGGAAATTGATAAGGCCATAAAAGTTAGGTAATACTTAAACTCTCTATTATTGCCAATAATATGCGATCGATAATATCGATGACGTAAGCTCGCGATAAATGTAAATTTTCCGATTCGACGATTCTATCCCGGACACTTGGAATGAGAAAAATTAACCCTTTTAGCCTCGAGGAACGATGCGTTGTCGTTTGCTGCGCCGGTTGAAAGTGCGTTTGCCTTCGGTCTTCGAATTTTTAACGTAACTTTGAATGTTCAACGATAACGTGTTTCTTAAGAAACATTTTTCAAGGCGATTTATTCCTCTGCAATTGTACAAAAAGTGTTCGCTTCTATTTTATCTTAAATCGTCGATTCTTTTTCATAACGAATAACCATCGTAAGCGGGTAGATACGAGAAAAGCAAAAGTACATTTTTACGAAGCTTTTCTCGAACTTCTCAGCGCAGCACGTTAATTTACTCCCGCGATCTTCGATTGAAAGTTTTAAAAACAAATTTTAACTCCCGCGGAACGATTCGTGACGCGTATTTGCGTCGAAAGATAAGACCAACTAGCGAGAGTCTCTGCGAAAAGACGTTTCGCGAAAGAAAGAGCGGTCAACAACGCAGAAGAAACGTTCAACGATTAGAAGCACGTTCGATCAATTTTATCGGGTTCTTCTTGATCCCTGCGTTACTCGCGTATGTGTGTAAAAAAAAACCGATGGAACGACAAAGTACATTTTCTACCATAACTCCGAACTTTTGGAAATCCCACGCTGAGATAACGCCCGCTGCGACTTGGCTGCTTCTTTATCGTCCCAGATTTATCGTGCAGATAACATCGAATTTAACCTAAATAAATGGACAACGTTTCGCCGCTCCATCACGCGGCGGTCTTCGAATCTGGGGACATCTCGTCTTAAGAAAAGAAACAGGAGGGGAAGGGGCTCCATAAATCCTGTCATTTTTCATCTATGTACTCTTTATTCGCACGAAATACACATTCCGAGCGGGAACAAGAAATTGCGAATGGCGGTGCGAGAACCAACGTAGAATTCTATAGACGAATAATATTTCTTACGACAGCGAACGGATGGACTTGGCAAAATTTATAATTCTATATATCGCTGGTTAATGCTTCGACCATGTTTAAAACCCTTTTCCTTGATAATTGTAATGATTTTAATAAAGCACAGATGTCAATCCGAAATTAACAAATTAGATACGTTAAATATCTCGATGTACGAATACATTAACTGAGATCGCCTGAAAGAAAATGAACGAATAGTTATGCAGTAGAGTAGATTAACAGAAGTATAATATTATTAATTAAAAAAAAAATAAATAACGACCACCGTCGTCATTCGTCGTCCTTTGTTTCAACGATTCCTCTATCGCTTCGACCCTTCATAAGCAGCGGATCGATACACTTGTCCCTTCATTTTTCACGGACTCGATGTAAAAGCCGTGAGCCCGATGTTCTCGCACGATCGAGAAGGAAAATTGATAAGAATTATTCACCCGGCTCCCAAATCGCCGATCGCGTTCCGGTTTGTCGCACAGAGTCGGCCTCTTCGAGGGAGCATTCCTCGGCTGTCGTGGCCTGATTTATCTTTTCGAGGAAAGTTTCTCCAGGCTGGGCTTAATGTCCCAGCGACATGACGTCCCTCTGGAAAACAGGCCAGCACTCTGCCTCGAGACTCTGGGGATCTCAGCGCTCTGAGGGTAGCTAAAGTTAAGCATAATCAGATCCATGGTCGACGGTGTACTCCGTCGAATTCGACGTGATACTTGAAGGATTTCGAGTTTAGAGAAGATGGCTTCGGACACTGGATCTAATAAAGAGTGCGCTCACCTTTGGAAGAATCGGCGGGTATCAGGAGTTGTTTTACTGCTCGACGAGTTACTCGGTAGATTTTTGTATCGAGACAGGTATCGATGCATGGATCGCTTGGTCGAACGATTCGAGGGATCTTGATCTTTGTGCAACTCGTGATTAGCCAGCGTTTTCTCTCCGACTTGTAATTATATCTAGGTAATATTCTACCTACGAATTTGATCTAAAGCTAATCTTTATCTTCTTTCAAACTCTTCGATCATTGTAGATCGATGTAAAAGAATAAATATTATTTATATCTTTACCACTCGTTGTTTGATTTTTTAACACTAAACCCTACAAAACGGTAAAAATTACCGATCAGTCGTTTTTTTTAGAAAAATCGCTGTCTTCGTAATCGGCCACTTTTTGAGATTTTCCATGATTCTACCGCGGAGTCAAATTCGTTCCATCGATGTATCGATGTCTCTTCCTAATATCCTTTTTCTTTAATAATACACGTGGCGTAGATAAATATCTCCGGAAAGTGGCCGCTAGTTTTAGCGTGAAATGTCTCTCTCTCCTCCCACGCAATAGCATACGAATGCAGAAACAGCGGAAGAAGCTTTGGTCGGACTATGAAGATCCAAAGAAACGTCGGTTATGACAGAGAGTTACGTAAGAAACCGCGATAAAAGCATAGTAAATCTGAGGGAACGTCGGTCGTAGAAAGTTAGCAGAACGAACCGCCGTATAACCGGCCGTCTAAACTCGGCCGAGTCGTGAACTTGGCCGAGGCAGGGGTTTCGCTGTGTCGCGCGATCCACCGCGAAATTTACACTGGAGACGGACTACAAATATCGCGGCAGATCGCACGCTATATTAGCATCCTGCCGTTTATCAACCGGACTTCAGCACCGCGGACAGAAGCGACCGGCACTTCCTCGGCCAAATCGTAAAGTCCCTGGCGTATTTCATCGTCCACACCCAATTCTTTCCTCGCACGGTTCTTCCCTTACACGATTTTGCGATTACACGTTCGAAAAAAAAACCTTTCCTTTTTTCTTCCTTTAAAAAAACAAAGTTTTTTACTTTAGAAGATTTTTTTGCTTTAGAAGATTAGAATTTTGTGGTTCGGATTAGAAGTGTACAACCAATTTTTTACGATAAAACATCGAATTTAGAAGAAAGACCAAAGGAGGAAAAGTTATATACCTTATAGGTTTCCTAAAAAGCGTTTTTCGCTATCCGCACACTGCTATTTTATCCGACAATGTTTCTACAGACACGAATCTAATCCGTTAAATATCGTAGTCTCTATTCTCAGGTCACCTTTTAGTTGTGTGCATAATTCGATGCGATGATACGAAACGAATATGTTGCGCATCTATAATTTTCTTATAGAACGGAAGAAACTTTTGGAACAACTTAATACATGTTCACGAGGTAATTATTGCAACCTGTAGGAGTAATGGTTACAACGGGACGATTAAACACACGAACCGTTCGAAGAATTGGTCAATAACTCCTCCCACGGAATTTGATTTCCCAAAACACTTCTTCGATAAAGAAACAAGCCCGATTTCCAAACGGAGCGAATTTGATCCGCACGAGGATGAATTATTTTCCGAAAGCGGGAGTTTCATTTGCAAAGGAATGAATTTAAAGTTGAGTAGATCGAATTCGATATGCAAAAGTGCGAAATTGGAGTGGAAAATTTCCAACGTGCAGCGCCGAGACGAGGAAACAGAGGTTCGAATGGCGCTTTCGAGGTAACGGCTCGCGAAGGCGCGCGATAAGACGGAGGAACGACACGCACGTCCGAGATTCGCAAATGTGGGTGGCTCGGTCCTTCCACCCACCCTTCGTGGATCGTACGACCGTCTCGACCTCTTCTCGTTGCCGGTATTATTATTATTTAGGTCGCGCCAATGTGGCGCCGAGCGTCCTGACGCTCACCGACGCTTCTTTCCTACGCTTTTATTATTACGCGCCGAGGAATCCTGGCGTTGGGAGACGCGCTGCCGCGGACGCTTCGATTAAGGAAATCCTCCGCGAAATTAGATGGATTAATATTACAAAGTGCTCCTCCTTTCCCCTTGTAAATCGTGGGACTTGGAATTTTTACACGGTCGGAGCCGTGGAAAATATGTTGATCTAAGACTAACCGCTAATGCGAAATTGTCGACGGACTTGTATCGAATAATATTCCAAAGTGCCAATTTTTTCTTCGGGTAAATCGCAGGATTATCAATTTTTAAATGTACGCGTACAAGTTTCTCGACGTTAGTGGTATTGGTACTTGAGGATCTTCGATCGAGGAAGTCGCTGGGGAAATCAAATGGATTAATATCTCCGACGTATCGGCTTATTCTCGATATAAATGGAAAAATTTGGAATTTTCAGACGAGGAAATGTGTACAAAACTCGATGACGTTAGATCAGCTGGTATCGTGGATATTTTGATAAAGGAAAGTGCGAGTAAAATTAGATAGATAACTATTACTACTCTCTTTTGTCCGTATACAAATTTCTAAGCGATGTGCAGTTTAAAGAATATCTCAAAATAAAATTAGGAGCCACTTCTCAATCGAGAATATAACCGGAGAAACTGAATTCTTCGATGAAACGAGAGTTTATGATCCTTACGAAGGGTCGGTTATTCAAAATCTCTTGAAATTATCGGTTATCAAAAAAATGACCTATCGGTGCGTATCGTGGGACGCGAAATCGCTGGAAGCAACGAACCGTTTAGAAAATATTCCATCGCGCAATGTCGACGGTGCTTCAATTAAGAAAATCACTGGCAAAATCGGATCGCATGGTTGGTTAATAATCCACGATCTCCGTGATAAGCTTGTTCGCTCGGTGCAATTACTGGAGGTACTGGGTGCGCGTTTGTACACGTTCAATCCATCATTAAGTCCGTGTTTTTTTCCTGCCACGTCCTCAGTGTAAATCAGAATATTAGCAACCAATCTGTATCGAACGACGTATAAATAATTAGGGATATCTTCGTTTGGCTCGACTCAAAATGATCAACAGGTTTATTCGACAACGTAGCTTCGAACTGTAGAGTTAAGATTTTGATAGTCACGCACTGTTCGCTTTATTCTGTAATTCGAATGCATCGCCAGCACTTGTTCTCTGAAAAAGAAGTCTTTATAAAAATCAACAGATCGCAGGATTTTTTATGATAAATCTACGATTTCAAAGATGTCGAGTAATTGCGGCAGTTGTACATTTTTTTTTTTCTCGAAGACAAAAAATATTTCTTTTCTGGGAATTTTGTAATTATCGCATTATGTGCACTCTTGGCTAATTGTTCTTAGAAATCGGCGAACAATGAACCTCTGTGTACCTTGTTGGCACTATTAAGTTGTACGCGACCTCGCTCGATGACAAATCGACACGTTTTCTTCGGCTAGGAATTTATTGCGAAAAATCATCGAGCCGTTAACTCCGTTTTTTTTCAGTTAAAACGTTCAAGGGGAAAGCGCGCGGTTACGCGGCATACGGAAAATTGAGCGCAAAAATATAAAAGGCCGCTGAACGTGAATCACTTTGTTGCGTCATTGCTGGATTCTGAGCATAATAATACTCAACGCACAAACAGGATATTGATTAACATTCGGCGAGTGATTTTATTACCGGTTGTATAAGATTTTATACTATTATACAAATTTATAGTACTTCCAAAAAATGTATAAGTATTACTATTTATGCAAGGTCATTTTGCTTTGTACGTGGATATGGAAATATGCAATAGCGTTCTTCGTCTTACATTCGGATATTCGCGTTTTTATGTGGAACTTTTTAGATCCTTTTCTGGCACTGCTTTTATAGAAATATTACAAATTGAGTTATAAATGTAAATACGAATATATAACCGAACGTTCTTTATTTTTTATCGAATGCTCGTGCCTCTGCAAATTCTGATGCATTTTGTCCAGAAAACGAATATACCTCTATTACGCAGTACCTTGCACTTTATTATTTTTTATCATTTATTCGTATGGAAATCTAAACGACAATAGAAGCTCTATCACGTTTCTAACTTTGTATAAAATAAATGAGAAGAGCAAAGATATGCATTGACAATAGTTCATAATCGGTATTTAAATATTGAAATAAGAAAATATTCTCGTTACAACGCACGTGCTGAGCCATATCAGCCGACAGTAAATACGCGTAACTATGTACTCGCATCCGACCTCTGGGATTTCTTAACGCATCGCAATATCCGGTGATACAATCCTGCGTCGCGACAATGAAGAGACTTAATCGCTACTTAACCTTTCACGTCACCGAGTACGGCATCGTCAACGATGTTCTCGTAATTTTAATAGATAATAAATCCTCCGCGGTAAAAATTTACATAAAAAGTAGAAAGGTAACTCACGAGCACGGCGCAATAATTTGCAAAGAAAAAATCCACTTGTAGAAAATAAACGATTCCTCGCTCAAACTTTTGCGCAACATTTAAGGACAGCTCAGCGATCCAGAAAAAAAAGGAATATTCGCACGGACGATGATTTCGGAACAGCATACTCCTTCGAACGTTTCACGAGCAAAATACCACGGTGCACTTAAGGTCGATACTTTAGAAACGGAGTATCCGACGAAACGTAAATATCTCTAAAAGAAATCCGTTGGACAACATTCCGCGCGATCAGCCATAATGGCGGTTTGGTTTTCTGAATAAATAGCGCAAAGAGGAAGGACAGAAGGTGGACGCGAGACGAAAGAGTCCGTCGAGGGCGCATAGTTTTCCACGTTTCTCCGTTATGAAAACACTCGACTATCCGGCATGGGTACACATAGGTGCAGAGAAGCGCGGTTGATACAATGCACACCTTGGGCAAACCTCGTGAGCAGCTGCAGAGGGACGTGCAGATATTGAAATGGATAAACCTGGATAGAATATTCGAACAGGGTGCGAGGTTCGATCGAGAGCTGCACGTTGTACTTACTTTCAGGTATATTGTGCGACATCGCGTATACCGTACCTTTCGATTATTATGATATATATTATCGATTCTTTCAGCAATATGGGTCCGTGTAACTTTCGGGTTACGCGTCAATATTTTAGCGAATCATTTTAGTTTTTCACTTGATGACGTACGCATCTCCATTATACGCCAATCTGGAATATCGTAAAGTAAATGCTTCGCAAGTTGTGTAATTTGCAGATATAATTCGGCCCATAGGAGGTTCGGATGACTATCATTCATGCACCATAATGTAGATTATTATATATTTATATATTATTATATATATTATATGTATTTATATATTATAAATAATAATAAATATAATATATATTTGTATAATATTATGTTATATTATTTATATATTTCACAGATCGATGCAGCTTCTAAGAACATTTATATGTTGATCCAAATAAATCGTCGCAATGAGACCACAAATTAAGACGCCTCTGTTATCGATGCACCATTATGTAAGATACTGCAAGACAGGCTTATTATCAGGTTAATGTAGGTTTATAACCATCCTGTATATTCCCGATGAGGAGGAATACAGAGGTTCTGTGCGAGGTTCTCCTGGTAATTGCTAAACGCGAAACTGTGAGCTAGACGGCGTCTGTGGCGTCCTGGATGGGCGCCACGGCGCCGGACGTCTCGTTTTCATCCTCGTCCCGCTTTTCCCCGCTTTCCGCTTCCTAAATCGACGATTTTCCGACAGAACGCCACGGATTCCGTTGTGCCATAAGAACGAGGAAGACGATTATCACTCGATTATTAATATATTTCAAGTTAAATCATTGGGTTTCAAAGTGTGTTAATACCTCCATAAGCGGCGAATCGTTCGGTGATGTTATTATAATAATTACTGATTTAATTTATTCATTTTGTTGTCATTGTGACGGTTTATTTGGACAAAAATTTATATACTCTTAGAAGGTGCGTCAAACTGTAAATTGGGCCGTGAAATATTCTACACGATGGTGCATGATTGATAGACTCATCCTAATTTTGTGTTCATTGTGATGATTTATTTGGACCAAAATTTGTGTATTCGTAGAAACCGCGTCAACCTGTAAATTGACCTGTGAAATATCCTATGCAATGGCGTGTGAATGATAGAGTCATCCTAATTTTGGTCCCATTTTGAGAGCTGGTTTAAGCCAAATTTACATTTTTTTTGTAGTACTTAGATATCACTAACAAACCTTATCTCTTCTTACACGGGTGTCTTGGCATAATTTTTGAGTGATACGCTCGAAAAAGGGTCGTCTCGATGCGTTTTACGATTAAGAGAAATTAACCGCGTAAATAAAGTATGGCGGTTTTTTTTTCGCCCGTGTCATTCTATTATCGTGTAAAAAAAGTTTAATGTGTTTCAATAATTTACGTGTTTGCTCCAATTTACGCCAACATTCTTCAATGACAATGACTGAACTTTCATACTACGGTTTAACAATAACGTCTCCACAGTTCCGTCTTTGCTATTGGTTAACGCAATGAATCCTGCGGGGATTGTCGATAAACGGAACCGGAAATTTCTCCAGCGGCTCAGCAAATATTGATTATCGCCGATATTCCAATTAATTAGAAGACATACAGTACAGCTCATAAAACCTGACACTCGACTAACTTTAAATCGCATTCTCCTTAACCGTCTGCGTAGAATAAATAATAGACGATGAAGAAATTCGACACTATTGTTACTAGAAGTGCATCGATATATCGCGATACGGCATGTTGAAATTGTTAAACAAGAACACCATGTATTAACAACACTGTCATCGAATATTGATATTTCGGTATCTACGATTTGTCAGAACACTTTCGCAAACTATCCATCGATCCTTTACAGGCTATTTTTGAATAACGATTACTTTTCTCGAATTTTTTTCCTCTCCTTCGAAATCGAAATCCAAAGATTCGTATGGATTCCGCAGTTGAATTATCAGTGCCTCACGCAGCGTCTGTTAAATGGTCCGTAAAATCTACGCGGCAATCGGTGCGTTAACTCGCGAGATGCTAACACTCGGTACGTGCGGAATGTGAAACGAGAGTTGGATATTTTATCGTTTTTTTTCTCTAGTTTATTTCGGGTAAAATTCCACGAACCTTTATTCTAAATTCTTTTGGTCGTAGAAATGTTGATTTTCCTAAAGCGATCAAGGAGACTTAGTAGAGAGTATTGGCAAGTGTTTGTCTATAAACTTTTGTTTCTTTATTCTTTAAAATTACTAGCCAAAGTTGAATAAATGATTACGAATTATAGTTTTACTTACCGATGAATTATCAAGTGCACGGATATTTTATTTTTTGGCGCCAATTCTCGTACTTGTACCTATTACATTGCTTCATGATATATAGACGTTCAGAGCGATTGTCCTTGTTGGTCTTTCGTGGTTGACACACTGGATTATTGTAATTGCTTGTATAAATCTACGGTAAAAGAAACCGATACCAAGAAAAGGTAATCTCGAAAGAGTGCAAATACAGCGCTTCTCTTGTCTCAAAACAACACGTACTGATATTATCGCGTCGCATATCATATTGTCTTGCGTAGCAGAAAATCGGATATTCTTATCGATAGGATTCTTCCATATTGATTTTAACTTTTACGTATAATTATCGTTAATCCATAGTAAATCGCAAAATCATCGGTGTTTTGAAGATAAAAAAGATTCGATTTTCCTCAAAATCTAAAGATAAAGGTAAAATCTAAAGTAAAATCCTTTTCTCTTGATTTGAGTTACCTTCGGCTATTTCTTGCAAGAAAAACACGCTTCTAGCTTTTCCATAATCGCCCTGTATTTCCTTTTACTTCCCCCATCCTCATAGAATTCCATCTTGCTTCCCGTTCATCTCTCTTCAATTCCTTGCGGTTTGATCTTCTCACTCTCGATCCCCCCGATCATCCCCTTTCTCTCCCTCGACGCGATCTTAATGCTCGATGCACTTTTGTTTCCATTTACCCCTTTTTATTCCGCTGCCCGGACGCGTCGTCGTTTATTATTTCACGATTGACGTCGAGGAACCGAGACGGAGAATGTTCGAAGGAGAGAAAACGTTGGGAACTGTTATACAATTTTCCTCCTTTCTTCGATTTTTCGGTCCACTTTACAGGCTTGATTTGTCCGACAGACTTATATTGCGTTTAAGAAAACTATGAGTCACATCGTGAAATATATTTTAGGTATCGAGCGATAAAAGTGGGAATTGGAGAAAAAAATATGAAATCGGTTATCGTTGACATAAGTATTGGAATCTAAGATCTATTCGATCGATAATTGGAATATGATTAGTAATGCTCGGTGAGGTTAAATTAAAGGTTCAGATTTTTTGTACCGTCATTTCCCTCCTATCGATTAATCGATTCACCTTTCACGGTTAATACGTTCTATAGATAATCGCAATAAAATGAATAATCAGTTTTGTTGGGATCCCAGAATTATCGAGGAATAATAATTGCTATCGTATATTATTTACGCGTGTTATGCCTTTAAGGTAATGCTTATTTTAAATAGAATATATAAACATCATGTATATGGAAAGGAAGAAAGAGAAACGTTACGTTTATCGAAGAAAAGCGTGGGAGGTTCTTATCTTGGCCGACTCGTTCGGTTGAGATTTATCATACTTTATTCTGTATGCAAATTACGAGGCAACGACTCTCCTTTAATGAGCCATTTGATTCGTCTTCAGCTTCGTGCAGTCGTGCCAAACGCACGATTGCAGCTCACCGTACCAAAGGCAAGAACAAAAAGGTAAAAATATCGAGCGCAAAGCGCAACAAGCTATCTTGAGTTTTTTAAACATTCGCGTACACGCAAAACTACTGCGGTTAATATTGTCCAAACGTAAGTCCAAAAATTGTTTAACAAATGTCTTTTAATGCACGAGGCGTCGTTAGCGCAAAAATTGTACTACCATATCTTATTACTTAGTTTGCTCACTATGGTGAAACTTTATTCGAAAAATGTGTCGTCGTGTGAATTTTTGTACAACCATCGAATTTATAAAATATTCACCTTTGCAAATGTTCATAGCTGTTAGACATATGTCTATTATTATCGAAACATATTCTGAATCCAAGTGTTTTCTCGTGTATAAAATATTACAAACTCTACGCTTCACATTTTGCATATTTATATCCATTCCTAAAAGCACCGTTTTTATAGATTTATTAAATTTATCGAGTTTTTATAGGAATATTTTATGAAGTAATAGACGATTTTACATCAGCCGAATTATTTCTGGAATTCATCACGGTTTTATTCACCGTACGAGAAGCGTTTATGTTTTCTGAGCTTTCCGACACTATTTCAGAACAAAGTTAGATCTGGCGATGGTTTTAGTTACAAAAGTTCCATTATGGCGTGTATCATATCTCTATGTCACGCTCCGCGTCGCAGTTACAAGGTTTCCTCAAATTGGCGCATAAAAAAGTGCACATTCAGTTATGCCAAATGATGTCATAACTCCCGGAGTAAAATAGATTGAAACGGAGATTCAAACAATTCGGTCTAACAATCTCAATGCATGGCGTAACAAAACGCAAATATCTTTTAAATAACACGATCTTTTTACGAAACTCAAGTATATAAAAAGTACGGTTTAAAAGAACACGATATTCAATTATTACCGCAGGTTTTTTATAGCGAGAAAAATGTGATTTATCGCGGACATAGTCCACGCGAGTTTCTCGGCAACACGAAATTGCATTACGATTGATTTTCGGCCTCTCCGTGAAAGACATCGATAATAAAACGAGCCGTGAGAAATGAATCCTGTCCAACCGATGACCTTGGTGAAATTCCTATGAAAAATGCGTCTCTATCATCCTTTAGCCGTTTGCTCAACAACACGGCTAAATCTCGATAGAATTCGCTGTGAGGATAAACACTGACTTTTCGTTACTGGCAAAAAACCCTCTAATCTTAAATTTGCACTACCCAAACATGCTAAATCATACACACCGTGCAAATATCGAAAAAAGTAAATATATATAGGGTAGGCCATCTACTGGTTTGTTTTTAAATTATAGAATACGGTAACACTGATGTGACCGATTTGCTTAAAATTCGAACAGCAGTCGGTCTTTTCATTCTTAAATCGGAGACTCCAACCTTCGCGATAAAAAACAATTTTGTTTCAAATATCGATGTAGACTCGTTTTATAGCGTTTTTAAAAACAAACTTTTAAATGGCCCACCCTTTATATTATATAATTCACGGCCCTTGCCGATGATACTGCGTCGTTCATAAAAAAATTAAAGCTCCTACCGTTTCCCAAAGTACACCAATATTTCTTTTCCGCGCAGCGTATTTTACGCTTACCGAGGAAAATCGACAGTAAAATTCTTACCTCCGTGGAAAAATTCCTCAAAAGTAAACCGTGCGAAGATCGAAAGGAAGCAAAGAAGCCGACGATCCTTCGATATCGGCCGAAAATAAAGAGCGAAGCTGATGATCATAAAAATATCGCGCCTAATCCGACAATTTGGGCGCAAAACATCGAAAGCTCGATCGCGAATATTATCGTCGGACCGTTCGCGAGGAACGACATCCGCATATTTCTGTCGAGCGCTATAGGCGGGCGCTCGGCTCGAGCCAAGAGAATTTTCCGGCAAGATTTCCCACCTGAGGAGAAGCTTCGGGAGATAAGCAGCGCGCAAACTGCGGCCGGGGCTAAGTGGGTTTTGGCAAGTCGGCGCTGTTTCTGTTTTGATCGAAGCAAGGCGTCGTAACTAACCCAATTTAATTTCTCCACGAGGGCCCATAAGCGCGTATTTTCGACTAGCCGCGATACAACGAGGTTTCCAGTCCAAATCCCACGTAGGGGAATTTCGAACGGACTTTTTCCCCACCGATCGACCCAGTTTCGCTCCTCGCCGCTGGGAGAGAAGCGACCACTCAGCGTCGTCTGCGCTCGACAGCCAGAAGATACGTAGCTCAGCTCCATGCCGGACGAACCATTAAAATAACACGTTGTTCCTTACTTTTGTGCTCCCTTGGTTATATCGCACGACTCGATACACCGCACTCCCCTTTAATTCTTTATGACCCACCGCGACCTTTAGCCGACGTTCCATTTACGTGCTTTGCGCCAAGTCAGCCAGCGTTTCTTCCTAAATCCGGTAGCTAATTGGAAATCGGAATACGGTCCTGTACTGGCCAAATAAATCTTTTCTCCTCAACGCTGCTTTTAGACCGTCTTTACGAAGTACGAGGTACTTTCGGAAGGTATGCGAGTTTCATTCGTCGATCTTGCATCGTGCAGGTAATAATGAATATTGAATCTGTTCGCCACTGCTCGATAGATGTTGATAATTCTCTCATATGTAGGCGATCGTGTTAATAAATGTTTTCGAGGCTAAACCTCTCGGTGATTTTTTGTACGTATTAATCGCGTGTAACTTTGGAAAAAACTAGGACAAAGGGAAAGTGTCGGTAAGACTATGTAGACATACATATGTTGCGGATAACAGCGTCACTGAGTCGAAGGACTATTCTCAAAATAAACGGACCGGTCATTATCGCCGATTCGATAGTTTTATTATTAAAGCAGCCTTATGCACGATAGCGACAAAGGCAATTGGTCCTTTGACGTTAAAAATTTATTCCCTGCTCGATCTGTAAATTGGCAATCGCATCGGAGCGTAATGTAAATCCCACGCGTACCATACGCGATTAACCTTCCACGGATTCCAATTTATATTCGAGTTATGTCGGCAACCACGCGTTGGACGATCGACGAGATTTATCAAAGAAGCTTCCCTATTCGTTTTTCGATTAGAATTTACACCGATATTTCGAGTACGATTCTACTTATAATTTATAATCTCATTCAAACGAAGACCGTTAGAATTTAAGCGATAGCGCGCCTTTGGTATTTTTAACGAACAAATTTCCGCGATCGTAGAAGCATCGATAGAAATTTACATACGTCACTCCATGCGCGCTATCATTCTCCAAGAATATAATCATTAACACTATTCCTACCAGCCATTTTCCAGATATATTCAGATCTACTAAATGCATCTTTAAAGAAAAAGAGGAGGAAGGAAAAATGTCGACAGATCGATTTATCGATCCGTAGGCTGCAAGGAAATCATGAAAAACGTCATAAGTAACCGCGTCTCAAAGTTCTACAGTTTTTCAAAGAAATCACTCACCGATCATTTGACCGGTCGTGATAAGAATAGCGTTAACCACTCCTCGTGATATTTGTCACTCAGCACGATAGACACCCAATGTCGCAAAGTATTATTTTACTAATTTAAACCGCTTGGCGTATTTAAAGAAATAATCGATCAAAGAACGAGTCGTGCAATTCCTTCTGAAGGTCGCTTTCAATAAATATTCATTTTAATCCATATTCACTTAAAAATGCCCCTCGACCGAATTTCAAAATCATCCTTCAATCCTATTTCAAGAAACGTCGTCGTGCAGAATAGCAGAGCGACTATACGAACCAAGGGCGACGATGGAAAATTCCGTGGTCGGTTGTCCGGTTCCGAGGAATAATGGGCGTCGGTTCGACACAAAAATACGGTCCCTGTACCGCGTAGGTCGGTGGTTCTAATTAGGCTAATAGGTAATTAACGTTCGACGGCGCGTGCACCGCGTCGATCCGCCGCGGCCATCCGGCTCGATTTTGGCCCTCGGTGCCAAGCGGATATTCCCGCTGGATTTTTCGCGCGTAACGAGCGTAAGAAATTTTAATTGGATGGACCGGCCGCCAATCGGCTCGCTGGCGGCAATATTGAATTACCAGGGGAGGATAAGAGGCGATGGATGGTAGAGGGGGGGGGGGGGAGGGCATAGGCCGCTCGACGTTTTGCGAACGATTTGGCAGTGCTTTTCCTCTCAGCGCAACAGGTGAGCAAATCGTAAATCACCTCCGCCTCTTTTTTCCCTTCCCTCCTCCTTTTCTGATAATCGTGAACGAGCTTCGGAGAAAAAAGGAGACGCGCCTTTTTCCGTGCGAGGTTTTAGCCTCAATACCAAACCTACTGGCCGCTTTCTGGATATGTTTATGTGCACCGTGTATATGGTTGAAGAAGAAGAGTGCTGAGCAGAACCGTCGATAGATCGATATAACGACCCGTACTCTCCAGTGGAGGTATGGACAATCTCAAAAAATGGTCGAATACGAAGTGCAGAAATTTTTCTAAGAAACGATTGATCGGCTATTTTGACCGCTTCGGTTGGTTTAATGTTAACACTAGAACTACCAACCACTTTCTGGGCATATTTAAAACACCACATACACCCTTTAAAAAAAGGGGAGAGTAAGAGGAATTTCGGTAAATCAAAATACTGATCTAAATACTGCATGGAAATCATGGAAAATATAAAAAAATACATCGTTATAAAGTATTACGATTTCTTAAAGAAATCACTGGCCACTAGTTTGGTAGTTCTAGTGTTAAATACTGGAAATAGGGGAATTGTCGTAGAGGTTGGCGACCTGGTGCGACTGTTTCTCTTCGGGGCTCCTTGTCGAGTATGAGGCGCGAAGAAAAGTACTGGATGTTTTTGTTTGTAGCTTGGAAAGAAACCGTTCGTGACGCGGGATTATTGGGAAAGGAAAATCGATCGGTGGCAATTGGAGAAAGGGAGAAATTGCGCAGCGCCGAGGATGTTGTAAGGATGCCATTCGGTCCATTATTGCGAAAGACATTGTCGATACGCTTAGAGGAAATAATTGGAAGTTTGAGAAGCTAGGAAAGTTTGAAAAAAAAGTGATGGCGTTGTTCGATCGATTGGCGATTAACCGAGACGTCGACCAGGTGTTTGTAGAACTTTCGGTGAAGACTCAACTTTGATATACGGTAGGTATGGAATTTTTTCGGGATTATGTAGGAATGTGTATTTATAAAGTGCACGTTTCCTTTTCAAAGAACATACGAGTATTAATATTCCTCTGACACGGATTACTATGTTTTTTCAGACTCTATAGAGCAAAAGCTCGATACTTTCCCATTTTCCAGTTGCTAGAAAAAAAAACAATGGACAATGCGGCTCGGTGAAAAAACTCGTCTGCTTTATTATAGGTAGTGTACAATATCTCTCCATTTACCTTGACGAACTTTGGATCAAAATTCACCAAGCTAAACGACTCGGTCCCGACATTATTGAACTATTAATATAATATATGTTTAAAAGGGAAAAAATACGTATTTATGTATTGTAAAAGTGAAATTTAATAAATAATTATTAGGACCTATTAATCGTTTATTCATTATTCCTGACAATAACACGTGAGCATACAATCGGTGAAGGGATGATTCTCATAAAAAATTAAACCAGCATTACGGAATTTTAAAATCCCTATTTTAGTTTTTTGTCGCGCAAATTCGTGTCTCAAATTATTAGAACAAGGATAACTATAGTTTGCGCAAAAGTCCTGAAAATCATCGAGTTTGTTTCTACATTTTTATCGCGATAGAAACCTGTCGGTAGCAGCGAGGATCAATGAACAACACCGTACAGCAGTCAAACCCATATATTTACTTGTCAAAATCAGCACTCGAAGCAATTTCTCGCCAACATCGAGGAAGTTTGCAGGAAAGTCTCTTGGCAAAAACCGACGAGGAAGAGATCCTCGTTTCCTCACTTCAATTTTGACATTAGCCGTTATCTCGATTTATCTCAGAATTCATCGTTCACCATATTTATTTGTCGCTCCACGTCAAAAAGTGTAACGCAAATTACAACCCCTGGCAGAATCCCCAAAGTTTCATCGGACTTTGCGCGGCAAGAAAAAGATTCTCGCGCGTGTGTGTGTTTAAATTAAGCGTATACTCAATTTGTACATACTTTATTAAGTATATACTTAATTTACACGCACAGCCTTCACTAAATCAAAGCGTTCTCCGACGTCTTTACGAAGCGCCGCATGAGTTACGACGTTCGATATTCTTCCAAGCGTCACCTTCGAATAGCGAGAGACGCGGTCGAATAAAGGAAGGACGTAAAGCGAGGAGAGAATATAAAATACACAAGTTATTAACGTGCGTAAAAAAAAAAGGGAAAAGCTGAAATTGGACGCGAAACATCGAGTTAGCAGTATTACTGCTTTGTTTGATATCCGGCACCGACCGTTAAGGTCGTTTGGCTCAGAACTTACCATTTTAAGGTGGATTTCGAACTACCGTAACTTGGGTATACGCGTTAGGTGGAAAATTCCGCGTTGCTGAAGTTCGAACCTTTATGCGGTACATTATCATAACTTTCCCCATAATAAACATAATAAATAAACCCAGAAGTTCAAATAATTCGGTCTAGCAATCGGGGATGAGCGATATCGTATGATATCGCGAGAAGTTTTGGCGTCCGCGTGAAATTCTTGGTGCGCGTGAGATACGGTCGAAGAGTATAAAATATTTAATGATCGGGGCAAATTGCGGCAGCAGGAAAAGGATGCACCGAAAACCACGCGACAATGCCGGAAATTGCATTACGATTCTTTCTCGACCTCCGAGCGAAATACGTCCGCGATAAAAGGAGTCGTGAAAAATGAATCCTTTCCAACCGATAGCCTTGGTGAGATTCCTATGAAAAATACGTCTCCATCATCCGTTAGCCGTCTGCATCTCCGATGGGCGCGATCCAAACGTCTGCTCTTTGACGCGCTACCACCAACCTTTATACAGTACACCACTTCTCTTCGTGACAAGCATATTGCATGAAAAATTATCCGGCAGAGAAATTTAAACCTCCTTTGTCTTCCCACCCCCACTCTCCGTGTCTTTGACTCTGTCACTATCTTCGTCCCCCTCTCCGTCTCTCTCTCTGTTTCTTTCTCTGCTTATGTCTCTGCGCTTCTCTCTCTGTCTTCCTATTCCCCTCTCTCTTATACTCACCCTCGTGCTCTTTCTCTCTTTCTTTATCATTCTTTCTCTATCGATCTCTCTCTCTCACTCTCTCACGCACGCACGATCCCCCATATTTTTTCTGTCGCACGCACTCATTCTCCCTCATTCTCTCATTCCCCCTCTCTCTCTCTCCCTTTCACGCACGCACGCACGCACACACACGCACACACACCGTCCCTCCTGCTCTTCTCGTTTCACGCTGTCTCTCTCTCTCTCTCTCTCTCTCTCTCTCTCTCTTTCTCGCACCCTCTAACGAAGTCCTTAGAGTCCCCGTGCCACCGTGTCGAGCAAGGAGCGTATCCACGCCCAAGGATTCCTCGAAGGGGTGAGCTGAGGGGGGGTGGCCGGCGGAGGGTGGAAAGGGGTTGAAAGAGAGCGGGGAGAGTGAGGCAAGGCGACGCTTCGGGCGGCTCTCGGTTAGGGGCAGGCGGGTGGTGTGGGTGGGTCGAGTGGGCCGAGTTGGGCGAGTGGGGCGAGTGGGGCGAGTGGGGCGAGTGGGGCGAGCCGTCGGGATCTCGTACTCGCGATCAAGCCGCCGACACGAGCGCAACCCCCGGATCCGCGGTGCTTCTCTCCCTTGGCCACGAAAGGCACGGCTCTTAGCAGACGAGGATACCGACCCGACCGGAGAGGAAGATGCATCGAAACCTCGCGGCCTTCCCGATCGTCCTGGCGCTGGTCCTCGCGGTTCGCTCAGGTAAAGCAACTTTGCCCTTGCTCGCCTTCCTTTTTCTTCTTCTTTTTTTTCTGCATCCTCCTCTTCTTCTTCTTCTTCTTCTTCTTCTTGTGTTGCTGTTTTTTTTCAGTTGCATTTTCTTCTTCTTCGGCTTCTTCTTCGTTTTCTTCATTTTCTTCTTAAGCGACGCCAAGAAAAAATGTCCCCGTTATTTTCTTCGTGGAACCGTGTCTTTTTGTTCGTTCGTTCATTTTTCTCTATGGTGGAACGTGGATCCTCGGTTGAACGAGTGCACGCTGCTTTTTTTTTTCGTGCTGGTGACGTGCTCGCGACGACGAATTTTCGTGATCCTCTCTTCGTGTCTGGTATCGAGTTCGTGGATTTCTCGCTCCGCGTCGGACTTTCCGGCGAATGCCGAGAGCGTCGCGCGAAGGGTAGAATGTTGGATGAGGTCGGGAGGTAATTCGAGTTTATTTTGCGATTCGGTACGGTCTTGCGAGTTAGTTTTGTAGGAGGATCGTCGAAAGCTTTGGTGGTTCTATTTTTGTCTACGATACTGTCATGGATGTTGAGAAAACGGGGTGAAGAGTAAGAAAGTAGAACGATATTAAAAGCAATTTATTTTCCTCCGTGATTCGCCGTGACTTTGCGAGTTATCGTGCAAGTTGGAAAGTGGTATCGACGATGGAAAGGAGGGCGAAGTTCGGAAAGTCGTTTATATTCCGTGGCGATATTTATTAATATTTCTGGATCGTTTTTCTATTGGAATGGACGGGAGCTTTCGTTGTTCGTCTCGTCAAATATTTCGTGCGGAGTAGAGCGAAAATATTTAACTTCTCAACGTCGAAAAGTCCATGGTTATTTGTCATGTCGAACACGGTGCGAAGAGTACTGCTATTTTTTCCCTCGAGTTTAAAAATAAAAATTAATAAACATCGACGGTGGTCCGTTTGTCGGTGTCGGAGTCGAAAATACTTTTGCCCTTTCCGTGAAATTTTCTTTCGTTCCTTGCTCTTTAAGCCAAAGAAAACTAAATTTACTTCTAGCAACGTTCTTTTCGTACGTGTTTGATTTATCTCTCGCGTAAACTTGCGGAATAAATAATTACATTTGTCGGAACAATTCGATACGCGGTAATGACGTTTAAGAAACGCTGAAACATTGTCTGTACAAATCGCGCACGCTTAAGTTTTCCTATCACGTGCTCTCTTACCGGACGCTAGCTTTGTGCCCTTTTTGCTGGGTGCACGCGACCTTCGTGCTGTAAGCAGTGAACTTCGAGGATTTTATTGAAAATGTTAAATGCAATTTATGAGAATTTTATCAAAAATTTATAACCCGTATCGAGTGATACTCTTTTGCTAATGCGTCTTGTTCGATTTTTTTTTTCCCTGTAGATAAGGAACTGTGAGGACTTCGTTGAAAACATGATTGAACGCGACTTTGAGAATTTGTGGAAAAATTTGATGCTCATATCGATCGACATGGTTATGCCGATATGTCTCGTTCGATTAAAACTTTCGAGATTTTCGATAATGGAAGTTCTTAATCCATCGCTCTCGCCAAGTTATCGTAACTTCGACGTCTGACTTTGGTAACCGCAACAAGTTGTACGTCTGACACGTAAAGGGCCTCGCTACTGTGATTAAAAATTCAAACACCTCATTGCGTCTTATCCGATGTAATAGACTTAACCCATTTAGATGTGAAATTAAATCGATTAACGTTTTATAAATTTTCCTTTTTGTTGGTATCGCGAAGTGTCGAGAATTATTGGAAAAATGCAAACCGTATTGTATGTGGCGTGGTGGGTTTAAATAGGTTAAAAAAGATTTGAAGGTTGATTTTCCTGCATTCAATATAACAAATTGCTTGCTGCAAAAATTTTTAAATCGCTTTGCATCGACATTTGTCAAACCATAGCGCGTATTGAAAAACACGAATGTACCGTTTGAAGCGTTTTAATCAGTTTTTACATATTATTTAGTTTAGAGATGCAGCAGCTCTATTTCGATTGTCGGCGCAATTAAACGATTTGCCCTTGTGACATTAAACCTTATTGCAAAGATTGAGAGGATGCGATTTGTTGCGACGAGCAAACCAGCTTAATCAATCCATCAGACGTATCTCGATTATTATTTATCGCTGATTTCGCATCAAGCGAATCAAACGCCCTACGAAAGACTTGAACGTGAGAATAGAAATTTATGATTAATTATGTTTAGAAGATCGGGACAAGTTACTTTAAAACGTGATTTATTATAACATAAGCAACGGTTTATCCACTACAGTTTATTACGTGGTTAGAAAGAAGATAATAGAAAGTGCGCGAGTAATGTCGTCGTTTACGTGGAGTTTTGTTAAAAAAATAAAAAACAAGTACATTTTACGACGAACCACGGTGGTTTAAATTTGCGGAATAAAGTCCAACGTGAAAAATGACGTTCCTCGCCAACTGTCCCAGTAATTAAACCAGCAACGTTTCTTCTAATTCGACCTGTCGAGGCCTAATAAAGTTAATACGCGCTAATTATATTTTTCTCGAACCGTCCAAGTTCGACGACCTCGTTGTTCGCGAAATAATTCCTTGCTTTTCGCGAAACAATTCCTCGGTAGTTGAGCAATATTAGGTTGGCGACGAAGTAACCGTGGATTTTTTGATAAAAGAAAAAAGAGAATTTTGACACGGATCAAAATATTTTTATTCAACCATATATTCCATCGAAGTATCGGTCGTAAAGCGACACTACGGAATTCACGTTGCGCACATATAGCTAAAAAAAAAATCATTGCGTAAATATGGCTAAAAATTTGATCAAAGTCGTCGTGTGTCGGTGAAATCCGCAATTACTTAGTTGCCAACCTAATAATCCGAAAGGCCTTGGCGAACGTGTCGCTTTATGCGCCGCGGTACGTCATCCTGCGAAGGCGGAAGATTGCGATGACCTAAAAAAATTAGCGTTCGTTAAAAATTAACGCCATTGTTCAAATCCCTCGAGACCGTAGCTTAGTCATCGTCCTGTCGTGGAAAGAGCGATGCCAAAGCATAACATAGTCGTTCGTCCAAGTCGATTACCGGTTCGCGACAGTAGTCGATATCCCTTGAAACATAAAACGCATCCTAAATAACGATCGTATTTCTGTGCTTGCACAACTACTCGAATCCTACTATTATTTTCTTAATCGATTATCATCTTAGAGATTAAGAAATTAGATTAAATGAAAGGAAATTAAATAAATAACACCGAGTTCAACGACGTTGCGATTCGAAACGAATGATTCGTACAACGCGGGCGCTGGTCAATGAATCGCGCCCAGAGCCTGATTCTAATCGAGAGTTAGGCTGCCAAAATAAATGCGCTTCGTGGAAGAAATCGAATTTGCCAAGCGCCGTTGGAGGAATCGTCTTAGTGAACAATTCTCCGAAAATCAAATTTGGCTTTTCGACGGAATTGATTTAGCGGAGGCTCTTTCCAAGAGACAATTTACTTTCCTGACGGAATCTGATCTGTAAAGCACTTAACAATAAAATGTATGTCTTCCGTTTTCTTTTCTTTTTTTTTTTTGAAAGTGCGAATTCAGTGAAGAAAGAATTTCTTCGAGAGCTACATTGCTTCAGAGGACGAATCGAGTCACCAAAGATATTCCTTAAAGATAAATTTCTTCTCACCGAGAGAATTGGCCGCCGGAGAGCTTCTCGGAAAACCAAAATTACTTTCAGGGGAGAATCGGGTCAGCAAAGGGTTCTCACGAAAGTAAAGTTGGTTTTTGAGGAGGATGGAGCTGTTAAAGCGTTCTCTCGAAAGCACTTTCACTTTTTGGAGAACATCGAGTCGGCAAGCAATTTTCTCGAAAGAAAATTGATTCGCCGAAAGTAATCAGGCGCGCGGGGAGTTTTTTGAAAGTTAAATTTATTCTCCTGGACCAAGCGTAAAGATCGACGCAGAAGTCTATAAAATCTAAATTGATCTTTTGGAAGCGATTCAAAGAGCCCCCTTTCAAAATCCGATGCACATTCCACGAATACTCGAATCGCTCGATTTATCTCCGAAACTGCTACTTTCCAGAATTCGATAAGAAGCCTTATTAAAAACAATCTCGCTTTCTGGCACAGACAAACTTCGCGTAAACTCCTCGAAAAATCAAATATGCTTTAGGCAACGAATCCAAAATGGTCAAGAAACTTCCCCGAGTTTTATATACTTCTTCCTGGATATCGAACGAACATAATACCGTCCGAAAATCAACTTCGGTTTCCGACAAAGATAAATTCCACGCGAGGTTCCCTCGGAAGGTAGTTTGCTCTTCAAATAAGTTCGAAATGAACGCGTCGTCTCGAAACCAACTTCGGTTTTCAACGAAGATAAATTCCACGCAATGTCCCCTTAGGAGAAAAAGAAATAAACATGTTATTCTCTCGAAAGCAACCGCGCTTTTCGACGAAGATTAATCGCCCGCTAGCTTCCCTCAGAAGGAAGCTCCCTTTTTAAATAAGTCCAAAATGCCGCAGGAACCCTTCAAAAGTACTCCTCGAAAATCGAGTTAACCCTTATGAAGTCCATCGAAATTTTCACAATAGTTTGTCAATTGGGGTAGTTCAGCAACCTAGGTTCATTCCTTCCGAACATCCAGCATAGAAAGGTACTGCGCGATAATATCCAAGGGATCGGCACACCAGTACAGTGAGCACTCGATTTTCGCACACAATTGGTTCCCGAAAGTGCGTGCGAATGTCGAATATTCGAAAATAGAGGAGTGTCGATTTTGAACGTTTCCCTTAATTTCACTCTTATTTCTCGAAATTGAACATATCGTAGATCTGTTTATACAATACGAAGGTCCGATCGAAGTAAAAGAATCACCCCTTTCGGAACGTTTAATTATTTTCATCTTTGTCTCGATTTTACGATGTTCATGAATTCTTCATTTCTTTTTGTTCGTATCGTCACTGCGGTTTCTTCGTTTTTTACTCACGTTTTTGAGTTTATAAGGGTGAAGTATTTAAACGCGAAGAAATAAATTAACAAAGCACACAACACGCTGACGCCCGTGCTAATTCAGGACCGAAACTGTTTCGACCTCTCGATTCAAACAACATCGATGGCTGGTCATTAATAGATCATAACAACGTCGATGCACCGAGTGCGAAGGCTTGAATAGTCGAATTTAAAAAAATGTGCGAAATAGCGAATCGTGCGAAAGTAGAGTGCGCGAGAGTCGAGGATCGCCTGTAATTCGTTGTCTCAATTCGTCATCAGCAGAACGTCGTGGCGGTGTTAAAAGAATTTCCGTATCGATCCACGAAGAGACGCGAGGTGTCCTCGAGGTGTTCCTGGAAAGCATTACTCGTGACGCTGTCACTTGCACCGAGCACGCTAAAAGGAAGACAGTAACCGCCATGGACGTACAGTGGGCCCTCGACTTTCGCGCACAATCGGTTCCCGAAAATGTGCGCGAATGTCGAATGTTCGAAAGTAGGGGGATGTAAAAAAATATGCACCAAAAACCGTGTTTTAAACTATTTATCGATACGTATACATAATAGAGTTAAAGAGGCGCGTTTAAGCGCTTCCGGATGTTTTCTTTATGAACTCGTCAAGAATTAGTCGAATATCTCCTATTCTTTTCTCGATAAAGATTCGTACAACATCTCGTGTCTCTCTCGATAGCTCTACGTACTTTAGATAAGCGTACTCCATTAGTATCGCATTCTTCCACGATAGTCAAAAATTTGTCAAGATGCATCATCGAACATATCGTAGATCCGTTTACATCGTACAAACGTCCGATCGAAGCAAAAGCTTCATCGTTTTCAGAACGTTTAATTATTTCCATCTTCCTCTCGATCCTATCGAGTTTACGAGCCCTTCATTTCTTCTCGTTCGTATCAACACCGCAGTCTCTCCGTTTCTCACTCACGTTTATCAATTTATAAGAGCGAAATATTCAAGCATAAACGAATACACTGACAAAGCACGTAACACGTTGACGCACGCCTCAATGCAAGAGTGAAACTCTTTCGACCTCTTCATCGAAACAACATTGTAATCCGATGGCCAAAGTCCGATGCCCTCTTAGAGGGGACATGCAATCGCAAGGGCCTAAAAAGTTGCGTTTTAAAAAATGTGCGAAATAACGAATTGTGCGAAAGTAGAATGTGCGAAAGTCCGTCTGTACCCTATACGCTCCGAAGCGACGAGGAAGGGTGCTTTACGGTTTTGGCGGTTAATCCTACGAAATCTCGCCTCGTTTCTTCCCAAACTTCTCCATTCGTCGGTTTCCGTTGCGTATTCATCGATCTCCAGGCTCTGGCCAAGGGGGCTGCCAATATTTTCGCGGCGGTTTGTCGAACCGCGGATAGAAATTTCCAGGGCGCGTAGTCGAGGGGGTGGGCCAGCGCGGGGGGGAAAGGAGGGCGGTTCCTCGTCGTCGCGACGCGGCGAGGGGAGGAAGTGGCGTCGCGACTTTTGGCGCCACTACGCCGCGACCCAAATAATAACAAGTGCGCAACTCGGCGCGTACGTCGCCGGAAGGGGGTTGGCGGCTGGGGCCGGGGGCGAGCCACCCTTGTCCAAAGAGACCATAAACATTCCGGAGATACGCACCCTCCGCGTAGGGGTGACTAATAAACGTATCGAGGGGACGAAAGTTCTTGGAATAAACTCTTTTGTGGGCCACTGCGACGCGCCGGCCTTTGGTTCTATGGGGAAGGAATGGCGCCTTGCCGTTTGATTTTCTCCAAGAGTCTCGTGTTGTCTCCCTTAAACTATTTTTCTTTTTTTTTTAATATCGGAAATAAAGGCATCGACTCTAGAGGTCGTTAGTCTTTACCGAATTTATTATTATCATTACTATTATTATTTTTTATATTTTATTTACGATCTCTTTCTTTGTTTTGTTTCCGCTTGTTACGATATATTTTGTAATTTTATCGTCGTGCTATATGTTGTTCTAATTATATTGGTATTGGTATTTTTTTTCTTTCTTTAGTGCATTGCGAATCTTTGAAATATATTTTTTTATTCTGTAATGTAAATGAACATTCTGAAGATATGCACTTTTTTGGAACTTTTGGGGATAAATACTTTTGCCTTGCAAGCTTGCGATTTAGTCAAGATCGAATTACGTTTGGTTTTTTATATCGAATAAATTTCCTTCGCTTAACAAATATATGGCAGGTCGATGGAATAGATTTGTTTACTTCGTCACCCTAAATATCCTTATCGAGGGACCGAAACTTCTTTGAATAAATCCCGCGCGATATTGCGTCGCATGTGTGCTATTCCGGTGAAATGGAACGAACGTTCGATCGCTTAATTTTCTCTGAGATACTCTCGCAGCAATCTGTCCCGAACTATCGTTCCCTTTCCTAGCAAATGTACTGCGTATCGTTGAAATAAATCGCCCTCTCTCGTGACCATAAACATTTCCAAGATACGCACCCTCGGCGTAGGGGTGACTAATAAACGTATCGAGAGTTCGAAACTTCTCGTAATAAATCCTTCTGCGGAGCATTGCGTAGCAACAGCGTTTTCTTCTACGGGACAAAGGAGACGTTTTGTCGTTTGATTTTCTTTAAGAGACTTTTCTAGAAATCTAGATTTACCCAACAAGGATTTACGTGCGTGGATATCGAAGCTTCTTTAAACTTAAATTACGACATTGTCATAAGATTTACGATCTCACGATTACAATTGATTTGAAATTCATTGAAATATGTCGATTATCTTTTAAATCACAGGTTTTTCAAAGTGCACGCGCTCCAGAGATTTGTTTTAAAATGTTGATAAAAATATTTCTCCAAGTTATTAAATCGATTTTACAAAAATTCATAATACTGTAATTTGCGGTAAAGTATCATGATCCAGGATTAAATGAATCTTTGTCCTTTTCACATTTTCTCCACGATTGGTTTCCGCCAATTTAGGCGGCACAATTTTCTTTCACCGGCTCTCCGCTTAACGTATCGCCGATCCATGGAATGGGTATCCTTGTTTGTCGAGCATAGTGGATTCTTGAAATACGCACCCTCGTTTTGAGGCGACCAACAAACAGGTCCGGATATTTGAGGTTTTCTCCAATAAATCCTTCCTTTAGGCCGTTAAGTCGTAACAGTGTGCAACGCTAGTAGGGAAAATCCAATATATCGTTATTGGACTTTCTTCAAAATGATACTCTAGCAATTTAACTCGAACAGTTTCCTTTCTTGGTTCATCGATCGTTTGGTTTAGCAAAAAAAATATTTCTCGATCAGGCATCATGGTCCAGGAGTGACCAATAAATAGACACAAATGCAAAGGTTTCTTTACACGCAGTTTTCTTTATGGTATTTTTGATCTTATTCTCGTTGTTCGAGGCAGAGCATTTTTTCGTTAAAGAATATGTTTCTATACGGTTGAAATGGAATGTATTGATCTCGCCCGTGTTTTCAATTCTGTATCAATGGATTTTTTTTGGGGTCAGAAGGACGATCGGGCGAGGATATTCTTTATGCCCACGCCGATTGAATATTCAGAGTGGAGGGCAGCTAGTTTCGTTTATAACGCGCCGGTAATTTATTCTTCCTTCGCTTTTTTTAACGTATCGCGACGTGGCACGCACGCTGTTGAATAAATAGCGTGGATTACGTTACCGAGATAATTCATAACGGCATTTGTACACGTAGCGCCCGTTAATCATGTCGATCACACGGCGATTATCTATGCGATCCTTGGCAAAGGAGAAAAAAAAAGCAAGGAAGGACTGTAATGCAGTTACCAGTAGTAATATTGGCGACGATTATTAGGAGACGGGTTTTCAACATTTAACTTTTTGCACTTCAAATTATACGTATGCATGTACAAAAATATTTACGCATAATACTTGACCATAAAAGAATACGAAAGAACCTAAAATTACATAACAAGCTCATTCAGTATGAAAAATATTTGGAAAATAATTATTACAATTTGTAGGAGTAACACGTGTCAGGTATAAAGAATAAAGCCGTTTGTCGAAAGAATTAATCGGCCAGGTTAAACAGCCAAGAATATCTTACCGTGTTAAATGGAAATTTAATTATTCACTTGCCTGCACGAGGCATACCTAATTACAGTCATGTCCGACTCTCCACGTTTTTTTCTCGTTGACGCGCATATATTCCTGTCAAACATCGGAAAAACAACTAAATCACTTAATAATGGTATCACTTTAGAAATACGCGTACAGAGTATCTCTTAGTAATAAAATTCTTCTCGCGATGTTAAGTGCTCGAGAAAAAAACAAGGACAAATCTCTCAGCCTGTTTATACAGAATAATCCATTTCTTTTTCGCTCATAAATTTGATAATAACAGCTTCATAATACCGCATTACCAATTTTATTTTGCTACTCGTTCCAAATAAAAAAAAAGGGAAAAGCAAATGTACAAACGATAATGGCGACCACACATTGAGTTTCGTAACGAAAAAACACGTTCGCATCGACAGCCGCATCTCCGATCGCAATTTTAATTTCTTGCGAATTTAAGAAAAAAACTGTCGCTCACGTTGAATATCGAACGACACTTTGGCGTGTTCTACCGAAGACCAAGTCTTTTCGTTTGTCCATGCAAAGTCCTAAATTCCACTCGCGTGTATCACCGCTCTCGTCTTTATATGCCCAGGCGGTAGTAACTTCACGGGTGCATCGACGATTTCGCGACACGCGATAATTTCAGCACGTCTGGCGAGCGACTCGAAACGCTCGAAAGGTTTTAGGTCACTGTCCACGAAATTCTAAGCTCGACCTTCGTATTACCCGCGAGGCCCGCGAAGTTTTCCACTGGCGAAGGTTGTCTGACATTTTCCAGGCGTCTCGCGGAGCACGATTGTATCGTGCAAATTCCAATTCCAGCGTCGAATATTTCCTCGTTACGAGAAAATTGGAAAGAATCGAGCGAGAATTACGATAAAGGCCGATGCTCGATCGACGCTTTTAAAACTTGCCATTAAGTTTAAGAAAGAAATTCGATTAAGTTTACTTTTCTCTTGACGGACTTCAGCATTATTCGGTGTATGTCAAGTTTATTAACGTATGACGTGTAGATTTTTAAAATAATGATATAGAATATAAGGCATGTTTTCGATGTCAAAACTGGCCGTGGATTCTGAAATATATCTTTATTTTTACAGCGGTATTTAGAAATAGCCAGGCTTTGGAAATAAAGCGTGCCATATGGACTCTGCTTTATTTTTCTATTCGAATCCAATTTCGTTGAATATCATCTTTCCGTGATTTCTACCAATACATCGGCGAACATCTATGCATCTACCTGTACAACGTTTCTTACGCTCGAATCGATACTCGATTAAGAGCTATTTCTCTACCATTCAACGATTTCTCCATTTCCGTCCACTCGTCATCGGATATTTAATAAATCAGGAGCCCGACTATTTCACAGTGCCCCACTTTACGAAACAAAATTAGTACCTAATAAACGCAGCCTAAACGTAAGATTCCTTCAACTTATATATAAAGACGATTAACTCCATATTTACATGCAATGTAATTGAAATACATGCTAAACTCAAGAGGTCAAAATTATTACGTCGTTGAACCTAGGATTACAGCAGTGTCCTCTAATTTACGTTCTTGTAATTCATATTTATTTAAAATAACGTTTGTTCTACCTATGCTTCTTAATCGTATCATTTTTGAAACCGCACTTTTCCCAAAGTGCAAAAATATACTCCAGAAGTTCTAGAAAAGTACTACTTCAAGTTTCGCAATGTTCTCTTTCCGTAATCGATTTTACGAAAATGTTAGTAACGTAACTGATAGTAAAGTATCGTGATCTAGGGTTAAAGGGAGCAAAAGCTCGTATATCGGAGCATTCATAATCGTAACCTCTCACCAGCACCGTCATTGTTCTCACTTTCCAATCTACGCTTAATTTCCGATTCGTTCCACGAATAATTCGTTGTTTGCCTCGCAGACGAGACCCTGAAATGCTATATGTGTACCTCGTTAACGAACGAGGGCTGCGGCACCGATCCGAAGGCGCACAATTTGGAGCCGGTCGAGTGCACTTTGAGCAAAATGGGCGAGTGGCAAAGAAACATTCAGCAGCACAACATCCTCAATTCCATCGCCAGCATCTTCGAGGTCGACAATACGCAGAACTACCCCGTCTCGGCGCCCAAGGACCTCGCCTGCGCTAAAATGGTTCTCAAGGGTGAGCCGCTCGTTCGACGAAATCGAGAATTTCATTCGCTCCTGCCGATCGGCGGCGTTTAATCGACGATTCGAGTTTGAATTTATCGAGGCTTCGATAGTTTCAAAGCCGTATCGAGTCGAAGCTTAGATTTATGAACGCGTGTACGGTTTCATGCGCGTTATTCGCGTTATTCTGCGTTACAAGGCTAATATTAATTCAAGCGCTAATAAGGTTTGCGCTAGTATTTCGAAGATTCGATTATAGGTGGTTTAATCGTGATTTCGAAATAAATCGTGGAATAAATCCAACTAGAACGCGTAGAGTATGCTCTTCGTAAGGTAAACTCAGCGGAACCAGATATATTTACAAAACCCGTTGTGTACCATTACACGCGGGTGATCGCTACACCGTTTATCCTATCAAAACTAAACATCGAATCGAATTTGTGAAATACACCTTGAAATAATTGATCCTTGCGAGCATCAATTTAATTCCCATATATATAATTTCAAGCAAGACATTTAATAGTAGTAATCGTGTCTAAAGTTCATATAAATTTTATTTATACTACATCGTATTATATTATATTTATATTACATTCCGAGTAAACTCGCCAGTCAGCGATGCGGTGACAGACAATGCGGCAAAGCGTCAATACGACTGTCGAGGATGAAGAATCCAACGATTCTTATCCAAGGTTTATTTATTCATTGTTATAATCAATTCCGGTACCAACCGCTATGATCATCTGGCCTAGGACCCACTATTTAAAAGCCGGCTTCCGAACCAGCGGAGCAATCGAAAAAGCGAAAAAGCATCGACCTTGGGCGAGCTTCGAATCCCGGGTCTTCCGCGTGAATTTTCGATTCCTCTATCCACTTACACCACCATCTTATGTCCATATCCAACAGTTGCCGGCCAGGACGTGACCGTGAGGAGCTGCCAGATCGCCAAGACCGAGACGATCGACCCCTGCAAGGCTATCCAGGGGAAGCTGTCCAACAACCTGCTCGGCAGCATGGAGCACTGCGATCTCTGCCAGGAGGAGGCATGCAACGGCTCGACCCTACCCTCCCCAAGGGTCTTCTACGCCCTCCTCTCGGTCCTGGGCTCCCTCCTCGTGGGCACCCTCTACCAGGGAGCGTAACCTCCAGGCGAGACAGCAGTGAGCCAGAATTAATCCGTTAAGCGGCTCGCCTCTGAGCGCAGGGGCGTCACAGATACACGCGTTGTTAACCCTTTTTGCCAGTGGAAGGCGACTATGGTCGCCCCCCACCCCCTCCCCGGTGCACGCTGCTGCCGACCATAGTCGCCCGACGAACATTTTTTCGCACGAATTTTGCTACCCGCGAAACCCAGGGGCGATCGAGTCCAGTGGATTTGAGGCGCCAGGATCCTCGAGAGAGACAGAGGCCGATCGTTTCGTCCCGATTTTCATCGTGTCTCACGGGCCTTGATGATGATTATTGTTTCCTGTAAACGGCTGTTTTTTTTTTTTTTCAAAGAACGTTTACGATACGATAATGCGATATTTGTTTTTGTTTTTTATGTCCTTTGGGAAGTTGTCGAACGTCTACGATACGATAATGCGATATTTGTTTTTTTACGTCCTTTGGGAAGTTATTTTGTAGGACGCGATCGAATGCGAATGTCCGGCTCGTTTTTGTTTTGTATTGGACGTTTATTCGAAGTACGAGCGAGTGCTTTTTTAAGGAAGGCGATGGTTTTCATGGTCGATACGTTTATTGGTCCATTGCTGTTAGCGGTCGCGATCTTTTTGCGACCGCTTTTTTTTCGTTGTTGAGCGGAGTAATGAAGGATTTGTAGAATTCTGTGTTACTTTTGTTGGACGCTGATCTCAGGATCTTCGATGAAACGGGTCGATCGAATTGTAAGGATCGACGACTTTTCCTTGCGATTCCAATTTTCTTTGCCAAAAGTAATTTTTCATTTTATCTATAAAATTTTTTTTACTCGATTTTTACTCGAGCGAACCATTATAGGATGTGTGTAATTATATTTCTATGCCTTCTCCACTGTTCGCATTGTACCCTTCTTTTTTTACGTTCATCGGTACTCTCCTATTTTAATATTTCGGATTTGTACGGACGATATGTTATAACGACTACTCGTTTTCTGCGGTTAACCGATCAACGACTCTCGCTTCACCCAAATGATCGAAGACCGAAACTTAAATAAATCCCAACAAATACGCACGGTAACATCCCGTAAACGATAAGACCTGACTCTTTAATGCAACCTCAAAAACTGCAACGATAAAGAGACGATGCGATCGGGTGCGTAAAAAAGATACAAGATCAAACGTACGAAGAAGAAGTCATTCTTAAGCTTCTCTATTTCTTCTCTTTTTCGATCATCCTCCTTTGACAATTCAATCACGATCGATAATCGATAACGATATAATTCAAACTTTTGCGCAAGACTCGGATACAATCGGTTTGCTCACCGAAGAATTTCAGTCTTTTAGGATGAAGATAAATCCGAGCATCGCCGAAGCTAATCAGCGGAGCCGGAAGCTTCGTTAATCCGCGCTAGTTTTTAATGTCCGCTTAATTAAACTCCCTTCCTGAAAATGAAATTATTTCGTTTATTTAGAAGGGGGCAGGGATGGAGGGCAGAATTCTTGCGCGTTACGTCTCGGCTTATTCGAGGTTCAGCCAAAGCTAATTGGATGGCATGCAGAAGTCTCTCTCTCTCTCTCTCTCTCTCTCTCTCTCTCTCTTTCTCTCTCAACACTGTCACAAAAGACACGATGAAAATTCGACGAGAGAAATTACAGCGAACGATGATTCAGCTCTGAATTGCGTCTCCGGAAAAAGGGGTTTTTAATTTTTCACGTTTAAATCGGTTGTAAGGAAGAAATTATAAGTGTAATAGTCAACGATAGTCGTGCAGCTTTATTTGGAATTTTCAGAAACTACGATGAGTTAAAGACGTGGAGAGGGACGATAATTCGGATAAACGATTTATAGTTTCCTACGTATAGATCGCTCGTTCCGACGAAAGAGCGAAGATGAAAATAACTCGCGATAACGATGCAGCTTCGTATCGATTTTTCAGAAAGTAGAATATTTCATTTCTCTAAGGACAATGCGTTACGTCACGATGACGATTTAACCTCACATTCGGTTTAACTCGCGACAAATGTTCTCGATTTCTTTTAAAAAATATATTAGTGGAGCGACGACGAACAATTCGGGTTTGCGCCGGGATTTAATAAACGAAGACTTTCCGATTTCTGACGAACGCGTTGGATGTTCCGACGTGTAAATCGAGGTTGTATTTCGATCCTCAGCGGATCGGTTACTCGAGGAACTCGAGCGAACGACCGCCAACGACGATTGGGCTGCCCAACGAGCCTTCGAAGAGAACTTTTTCTAATCCTCAAAGGATACAACCGTCGTCCTGACCGAGGAGCTACAAAAGCGGCGAATCGTGGTTATTCCAGCTTTCCATCGAGCCTTCGACGAGAATATTTTCTAATTCCTAATAAATAAGTCACTCCGCCAGACTTTGTACACCGAATCCCGAAAGATCTATGTATTCAAGGCGTCGTAGACGATGACGATCGAGGGGCTGCGATTTCTCCAGAAAAAAAGCAAGTTTATGGAACGGAGAATAACTTCCTTCCATATATGATTTCTAGCGAAAGAATATCAGTTGTCACGATGAGAAATGGGAGCGCGATAGAGAATCATTCCATCGTATGTTATTATCAACGTACAGAAATTTGGATATATATAAAGTCTAAAATGCAATCAACTGTGTTTTTTACATAATTTTGCAATGACCAGTAGAGGAAAGAAGCGACTTTCTTTTATTTTATACTTATATTTATTTGAGAAAAGAGTTGAGCACGTTTACCTACCTACCTACCTACCTACCTACATATATATTTCTTTTTTTCTCTTTTCTCCTTCCACCTTAGAAGCCGAATAATAATAAACCCCGTGGAGCATAATTGGGCTCAATGGGCTAAAAGCGTATTAAGTTTTCACGCGAAATCGCCCTCCCCTGGATTCCCATCGGCTACGAGCACACACCGTACCGTGCGATGCGCGTTAAAGGATAATAATGTTAACCGACGTACGCCTATCCGCCGCGACGCAGAGCGGGGAATTATTTATTTAAGTGCACTTGCGGCCGGCCGATGCCGTTTAATCTTAACACTTTACCCACCGACCGTCGCCAACTTCGCCACACCGCTTGTCCTCAAAGTAGGCTGAGCGAAAAGATTACCAGGATTGATCCGTAATAATCATCTACATCGACGATAATTTCCCTATTCGATCACTGGAGCGACAGCTGCACCGCTAGCACCTGGCTCGCCTTATTTCTGGGAAATAAGATTTTCCGCGACGAGCGATACTCGCTCGTCTACTCGCGTATTTATTTAAAATCGCTCCCAAAGAATATTTCACTTCGCGCGTTTATTTAAAAACCGTTCCATCCGTGCGTCGATTTTACGATCGTAAATAGGATGCGCTGTTTGTAAAAAGTTTGTACGCCTTTACTTCGAAATCTCCACGGAGAATTGTTATAGAAGAGTGTCATTTCGAAATATTCGAAGCGCATGCAGAGCTTATTAACGCGATCGCCAAGACACGAAGGACAATGCGATCGATGCATTCTCGATTCGATCGATATGCGCTTTTAAGCAAGGCGGACATTAGAATTCCGGTGGTTAAAGCGTTGGCGTTGAAAATCTGATCGTTCGGATATTATTATTTATTAAATAAGCGCTGGCGTGAAAAACTCGATTATTCGGTTCTCGGTCGGTAAAGTGTTAATAATACATATAACGTATGTCCGCGACGTGAAGATTCGCCGGGCACGATCGGCTGCCAAGCCGAGTAATTACGCTACCGTGCTTTTTCCAGGTCAAACAAAGTGTTATCGCAAGGATAATTGTAATGGGCAATAAAATGTATATTGACCGATATCCGGCTTCCTTTGGCGTCCGATTCACCCCACATTCCCTGCTCTAATTCCATAGAAGCCTTGGAATTGATTATTTAAGTTAGCGAGGTAAGGGAAATTGTAGTAATTTCGGTTAAATTATAATCGGATTTGTCCCTATAATTTCGCAGAGGCGACGAATCGATGATTTAAATTGGTGATTTTGGTTCTTTTGCGGTTAGCTATTGAATAATTTATCACGAAAGTATCACGATTCATTGAAAGTATTGTACGAAAATATTATTGAAAGTATATATACACAATATTTTGAAAAGTATTACGATTATTGCGAAAAGTCGAGATCACTTTGACTCTTTGTCGATCAAAATACGATTTCTACACTAATTGACCAATTGCCATTCGAGACTTCGAAGATCATTGCTGGTGGTTTAAAAGTATCGGAACGAACCTTACGTGGATTATCCTGCACGAGAAACGTTAGAAGTATCGTTGGGATAGAATACGAATACACTCGAAGTTTCCTTCCTTCGTAACGAGGCGCGATTAAAGTTGATTAACCAGTAGTAAAAGTACGCGGATAGAAAACCGCCGAGGACCGCCGTTGGAGAGATTAATTAGCACTTTATTAGTTCGAAAGAGCAGCATCCGAGATTGTGCCGCCGCTTCGTCTCCCCACCTTTTATTTTTACGACCGCCAGATAAGATATCTCGATCGCGAGATTTGGATGCGCGAAGATCGCGTGGAACTACCAACATGGTCGGCCACTTGCGAGTTCTGACGACTCTGATTATATTCCTGGCTTTAGGTAAGTAAAACCTTTGCGTTGGGCTGGACGATGAGTTCTGTCGATTTATAGATTTTTTTTATCGCGCAATTTTTTTTTTTTCATTAGAGATCTTCCTATTATGCAATGGTATATTTGAGATGGGTTTAAATCTCTTTGATCCGAGTTTTCTGCTTTCACTAACGCGTTCTTCCTTCACGATTCAAATGTCTCGGGCGGCTTTTGTCATTTTTGAACCGTGATTGATTGTTTGTCTTATAAAAAGCAGTCATATTGATACTTTAGTATAGTTCAATGGATAGAGACAAGGATGATTCGCAAGGCAAATAATTAAACGCGAATGAAAAGAGGCGCTAAAAATACTCGTTTGTCTCGACTCAACGCTCTGTCCTTATGAGTCTAAATTTCCAAATACAATAAATATGGGTTACAAAAGAAGAACAGAACTCCAGAAAAATCCACACAACGACCGAAAAGAAACGATCTAATTATTTCAAACAACGTCGTAAGAAATCAGCAGAATTCCTCGTCGAGTCTCATATTTCTATCGTGCGAATCGACAACGAACTGGAATACGAATCGAAGTTTTTCTCGAGGAAATCGCAGACTGGATTAGCTCCAAGCCGCTGGAAAATCCATCGAGACACCTTAAACGGTAGGTCCTAGGCCAAATGACCTTGGCAGTCGGTGCCAAAAAATGAATTTAAAAAAAAACAACTAAACAGATCTCCGTATCTAAGTTAAATGGTCGTAGCGAGTAACCGTTCATCCCAGATGGAATGAAAGGAAGGCAAAGAAACAACTAGCGGCTTGGTAGGACGTTTCTTACATACACATATAGCATCGAGCAAGAAGATAGCCAGGAGTAACGCGTCTTAAATAGACTTCCACTTGCGAAACGTTCGGGTTTTACGTATTATTCTATAGCGTCTTTTTTATATAGCGTTTAATATATTATTCTATAGCGTCTTTTTATAGATATACAATGTCACGAGGATAAAGGAGTGCTTAATCCGCTTCCCCTTTGAAAAATATCGGGCGAGAAAGAGCCGCGCTTCTCGAGATATAAGAGATTTGTCATTTTTCTAATGGAAGCTTCGAGGCGATGGGTATTTTTCATCCTCCCGTTCTTCGTCCTTTTCTTCATCCTCGACGTCGCGAGTTCAATCGGTTTAGCATAATCGTGATCCGACGACATTTTTAGCGGAGCGCACGGCCGGGGAGAATTTATGGTGCTACGATTGCAACACGGATTTAGAGAACGGCCACAAAGCCGAGTGCAACGATCCTTACGTACCTGGCCACTCCATGAACTTCGTCGCCTGTCCTGCCAACGAGTCTCACCATTGCCTCAAGAGCGTCGTCCTCTGTGCGTATCTTTATTTGTTTTCCTTTCTATTAATCGCTGTTACACACTTTTATATTTTTTTTTACATAACTTTGGTAAATAAATGTATCATAGACTTTGTAAGTCGTCGTATTTTTAATATATCGAGTTTTTCTTTTGGTTATACATCGCGTTCTGTCTAGTATGGCTGAGAAAATTATTTTTCTTGTATTTATAAACGTCGTGATTTTACTTTTTTATGAACTTCTAAAAAACTTCTTGAACTTAGAAAAAATTCTAACCGTTCTCCGTAGTAATTCTGACCGTAGTAGTAACAAATAAAGAAATGTACATTTTACACACCCGATACGCACCACTTTCAAAGCGCGAACAGAAATCCTTAAGTCGATATGGCGTACAATAAGAAAAGTACCGAAAGGAAAAGGCGCGAATTGTAGGACGAGAAGAAGAAAGCCTCGCTCTCTCATGAAGATATCCCATTCAACGTCGCTTTAATATTCGGTTTGGCGTGCGACTCAATGCCCAAATGATGCGAAAGCGCCGCGTGGGCGGCTGCATTGCGTGCCACCGGGAATAACAAAGCGGCGGCCACCACTTTCGCGTTTCTTCAATGCGCACGTTGAAATTAATTTCGATGTTCGCGCTGCGCGGATTAAAAAAGTGCCAGCTAATGTCCCAATTGCCCTCGGCGGAATCTCTCGTGTCCTTTTCGTCGACAGTCGCGCCCACGTGCAATTAAATAACCGTCGAGATAAACGCTCGGGGCTAAAGGATTGGCTGGAAATGGGAGACTTCGTGCCAGGTGTAGAGACGTTGGGTCCACCGGACGGTTGCTCTCGATTTTAACAGATTCTCCGAGGTGAGCTCTGTGGCATTGCTATGAAACGATATGGTTTTGTGGAGGGAACGTGAACATTTGCTCCTCAATTGCTCCGTGATACCGTGTATTGTAATAATTATTGGTTATCGTAGAACGATAACTCGTTGAGCAAACGTGTTTTGTAAACGAGTTTTGTAGGGCAAACGTGAACGCTCGCTGGTCGTATGCGCCGTGAAACCTTGTAATAATTATTAGTTATCTTGGAACATCATTCGTCGAATCGGTGTAGTAAATTTCGAGCGGGTATTTATCGTAAGTGTCAATTTATTGGACGGACAGTGTGAAGATAAAGGGGAATGAGAGAATCACTAAATTGATAATATAATTCTTAGAAGATTAAGATTAACAGCGTGGCCTGTAAATCGGAAGGTGGTTCAAGTTTAATCGATATTAATTGTAACTGTTGTTGTTGTAAATTGTAAATTGTAAATTGTTGTTCAATGTTCTTCACCGATATTAGAAACAAAAAAGAAATTGGACAAGGGTCGACCGAATAACGATATTAAAGTGTTTAAAAGATTATTTGGACACTCCACGATTTTTATAGAAAGCCAGGATATCGTTATTCAAAAATGAATTCTTTACAAATCTGAGAACATTCCATCGTAAAACACAAAGTTGTAGATTTTTAATTTTGGAATCGAGTAAAATAAGACGAGATCATCGTGTTTCCATCGCAGATAGAAACGTCCTGGTCACCGTGCGCGGCTGCGTCCCGACGCGCGAGGTCGAGGAATACTGTCGCTACGAAATACCAGAGTCGAGCATCGAGTGCTACTTCTGCAAGGATTACGCCTGCAACCGCCAAGGATCCTGCGAGCCGAGCGCCTGGAACTTGGCCTTTTTCTCCGTCGCTGCGATCGTTCTATTTCAGGAACTGACGTAACCTCGCGTGGGATTATTTCGTGACCTAATCGCGAATCGCACACGAAGCGTCGAAGTTGGGAATCGTCGTTGGACTCGATGACACTGGATAGCGAGACTCTGGCAAGGTGCGAATGACGTTAAGAGGGGCAGAGCTGCGAGAAATGAGATTTCGATGCGGTCAACATGATTTTTAAAGGAGTAAAATAATTGTAACGCGATCATTTTACGTATAAAAGCTAGGATAGCGTTACTTTCTTCGTTACTGCGCGAAAAATTATGTTTCGTCGCTCCCAGTTCTTCTCGATGGAACGTATTTCGCATGGAATCGAGTTACTCGAGTTTCTCGGTTTGTACACGCCGACATTTATTTCGCTTGCGTCATTTATTTAAGTATCGAGATCTCTTTGTAATGTAGGAAATAAGCTATGTATATATTATTTAATAAGATCCTCAAACTTGTAAGACGAATCGTAACAATAAAAGGATCCTTATCCTCGCTCGAACGTTATCATCGCTCAAGAAGACCAAGATATCGATGGAAACACTTCGTAGCCTATATTATAAAATCTATCACAATCTATATTATAAAAATCGTTAAATAAATTCAATTCATTTCGCGTCATACACGAACGCTTTTTTAAAATCCCCTACCAACGGTTAATATTTGTCAATATATTTGTTAAATTCCTCCCTGCATACCAAGAAATTCCTCACCTCGCCAATGAAACAATAATCACAACGACGAGCGCACAGAAGGGAGGATCGAAGTACAAAGTCGGTGTGACAAAATCCGAAGGAAGCGGCTGTTGGAAGGAAAGGGTTAAGAGCGATGACGCTGCCAGGCCGGAACTGGCAGTTGACTCCGAAGCTGGAAATTAATGAACCTTATGAATGAACCGGGAGAGGCTCGGGCCGCTTCGATGCCGGCAGCGTTAAACTTCGTATCGATATGCAGGCCTCTGAGCTTGTATTGCCCCCGGAGAGGCACGCACACGGCCGTGCACCAGAACTGGCGGGGGAAGGGGTCAAATGCTCGAGTCAATTCGGTAATGTCTTGCGGGGTTAAACGCTCTCCTGACCCCTGAGCGAGGCCCCTTCAATAAGTCGGCAGCCCTCACTTTGCAATCCCGTATTTAGACATCCGCGACCCATTCCGATGCCCGTTAATCAACTCCTCACGCATCGATAGGGGATATTTATGCCAGTTTTTGGTTTCTCGATCCAGGTCTTTGTGTAACGAGACGTTGATTCTGTATTTTGATCAGTGCGAAGTGGAAATACTGATTAAATCGAGAGAAAATGATTCGTTATACTGCGCTCGGGTGTGCAGGATGCGTTCGATGATCGTTGATCAACTCCTCGCGCATCGATCGGGGGTATTTCTGCCAGTTTTTGGTCCTTGTTCCACATCTTCCTATGATAAAATGTTGATCGTGTATTCTGAGGTGGATGAAGTACAAATATTGAGTAAATCGAAATTATCGATGACATTGTGTTTCGGTGTTGCAAGATGCGCTCGATGCTCGTGAGTTAACTCCTCGCGTATCGATCACCGATATTTCTGTCCATTCGTGGCTCCGTGTCGTCTTCGCATTATGACCAGATACAGGTTGGATATTCTGGTCAATGAGAAATAGGAATGTGTATTACGTCACGATGAAGTGGGTGGCTCATTTTGTGTTTAGATATACCTGACTCGTTTCGATGCCCGTGCATCGATGGTTGTGAGACGATCGCGGTGCGTTCAAGCTTCTTGCGAACGTTTTTGTGGCTTCTTATTGAGATTATCTTGTAAGAAGCTGTTGTTTGCCTATGCCGATGAAGAGCGATAAAAAGTTTATGTAAAGCGGGTCAAAGACGCTCGTAATTTCACACCTCGATACCTATAATTCATACCTATGCTCGTTCATTAAAGCGTCACGGATTAGCCAAGAAGTACGTTACTTTTTAGCAAATGTATTCTATTTTCTGGTTTTATCGTCGATCGATCGACCATCGAAAAAAAATTATCGATCGTTGTCCATATTTCTTGTCCCACAGATGCATTCTTACGAGCCTCTAATTGGCCAAGACTGGAGTTTAATCCTCACACGCCGGTGATTAAATTTCCGTTAACGACAATCGTGACTAATGCTTTTCGCATACCGTTGTTACATCGGAGTTCCAGGAGTCATCGCCTGCTCTCATCGTTTCTTCTCATCTTCTCGCCACGGATGCCTCGCGATTATTTAGCCAGGTTATAGGCAGAAGTTCCTTATTTCTTCTTCGAGATTGGCTATCACCGACCATCGGCATGAGTAACACGCTTGCACTGCGATTATCGCGTTATCCGATTATGGGCCAAACGTGTTTCCCTCCCAATACGCATTGTCGCTTTACGCAATAATGCGAGATCCAGCCATTTGCTTCGTAAGTGTGTACAGAGGACAGAAGAAAGGATAATGTGAAAGACAAGAAGATAATAGAAGAGAACGTATCGAGTGAAAAAATCTTGAGAAGGAAAAAAGTGGAAGAATTAATCGTATCTGGCATATAAACATTCTTCTGGATTAGGATAATGATTGAATTATTGGCTCTTATCGTCGTGTTTATAAACCGCGTTTCGAATGTTTGCGTTCGATTTCCGTGATTACTTCAAACCTGTTTAGTATCGTACAGTTGCGAAGCATCGCGCTGAAAATGTCAGGGTATCGTTCCAATGAAGAAATGGCTGATATGCGTTTTATGCATGGTGGTGCTAATGGAAGTGCATGCAGAGTTCGCGACTCTGCGAGAAGAGGATGCGAAGAGCGCGTGGAAATGGAAGGAGGACGTGCGTAATGCTTTCCTTAATTGTCAAAAAGTCGGCCACGGTGCAAAGATACAAAAACGTTTACATCTCAGAAATGATGTATAATGAGATAATTATAATCGCAATATTAATAAACAATAAATTTAAACAACCCTATCGACACATTGCGGACGAGGTATTGAAATAATTTAGATGTCCGTTCCTGGAAATTTATAGCCTTTTAACTTACCTTTTGTTATATTAAAAAAAAAATATATATATATTTTATAATTGAAAAACTATATTTTTAATATGATATGTATATATATTTTTATACTTAATACGGTAGTTAGAATATTCACATAACATCTTCGGATATATATGACGCACGAAAGAAGTCTATAGTGCGTGAAAATAAAACGCGCAAAAATTAGTCACCAAAAAATGCAACCACCCTACTTTACGATTATGTAATTTCGGCGCAAGTTTGCACTGCCCGTCCACCATGCATTAAAGAAAAAACCATAAAAAACCTTGCAATGGTTATTTGCCCATAAGGCCATATTTTTCATACTATCCCGCGCTGCAAATAGACAGATTCCTTCGTCGTTCTGCTCTTCCACGTGGTCGATCTTATCTTAGAGACGCATGGATCTAAAGAGCCCTGGTATTTAGCCCTGGCAGGAAGCTTCCTTATTACGGAACGTAAAAATGCATATTACGGTCGAAACGACGTAGCAGCCTCATTGTTAAATGTAATGCAAAGCGCAGTTGCGTATAACCTTCCCCCAACTCTGTCGCGAGGCTCGTCTTCGAGATCCTCAACCTCGGGCTCGACGAGAACGATCCTGGGAATTAGACACGGTTACTCCTGACTCTCTTGCTCGAAATGTATACGAATTAAACAAACGATCCTCGCGAGCAGTTGTATTATTCCAGATGGAGTGGACGGGCACGAAAGCCCCAACGAGTAGTTTGCGACGTTTCGACCCTGTCGTGGGTCGTCATCCGGTACGTCAACCCGAAAAATTACATTCAGTCACATGGCGATAATTTAAGTGAAAATTGTCGATCGACTATGAAATCACGGAGAGATTCGATCAAACGCATCCCTCGCACGCGATCCAATTTTCAGCACAAACCACCATTCGCGCATCGCCAATTCCATTTATTCGTATCTCGAAAATCCATGCGTTTCGATAACAGATATTTACACCAATCCTCCAGAGTATTATTTTATACTATTTCATTAGTATCAAAGTACACTTTGCATCGCCTCGATTTTTTCGCATCGACGAACAATCGTACCCCACGTCCCTCGGACCATTATTCCTCTGGAATCAAAGAAAAATCCGATCAAACGGATCCCTCGCCTACGTTCTGGTTTTCAGCATAAACCACGAAAGGCCCCAGAGCGACGGAGCGCGGCCGTAATTGTCCTAACGAGTCCAATGAGGGCCTCCAGCGACGTCCCTCTCTCTCTCTCACTCGCTCTCTCTCTCTCTCTCTCTCTCTCTCTCTCTCTCTCTCTCCCTCTGTCCATCCATCTCTCCCTCTCCCTTTGCCTCCAGGCGCAATTATTGTTTCGTCTCTCGTGGTCTCTTAAAAGCCTCCTTGGTTGTTTGCTCTTGACTCCTACTTCCTGGCACTTGTTCAGACCAGGGTGGGGTTACGGGGCACGCACGACGCGTTATTACACAGGTCGCCTCTTCAGTACGACAGTGGACACGTTCTGTGACGGCGCATTCACGAGGAGTTACTTGGATACGACGCGTTTGAGCCTAGCGGTGATCGCGAGGGTACCTTAGAGGGTGCTGAGTACCACGAGGATTCCCAGGAGGGACGAAGATTCCTTGGATTTTGCTCGAGGATGGCCTACAGAGCTGAGTGGATCCTGGCGATCCTTGGGCTGGTGCTCCTTGCGAGATCAGGTAGGTGATTTTCTATGGGAATTCGAAGGTCTTTTTATGGACGATTTTAGGGTTTTATGTTTTTTATGTATATTCGTAATAAGGACAGGTGCATTTCTGTGATGGAGAAAAGAGGGTACGAAGGTATACTTGTAGGTGAATATTTTTTGTAAGATCGGGATGGTAGAATAAAGTTATTAATATTTGTTTCGTGGCTATTGAGCTGCTGGGATATTTGTGAACATCGTGGATCGCCATTGGCATTAGATATTTGTTTATTTGCTCGTAACATCGATGCTCCACTGTCGTGGTTGAAGTATAGGAAACTCTTAGTCGATCGGCTAATGAGAGATTTTTGTATAGACGGAACGAGTTTCCTTTTTTTTAAACCGAAATAATTTCTTTATAGTGAGCTTTATATAGTGAAAAGAAGTAAAAAGAGATTATATACGAATATTGCGATACTTGTCGAAATAAACCGAGAATGCGCATTGCAGAATGTTTCGAAAGGTATCGAGCCAGGGCAAAATAAATAGAATTAAACGGATAAAATCAAACGAAATTTATTTGCAAAATAAATACGTAATGAAAAATTCATAACCAGTCATCCACTTTTTTTTTCCAAGTCAAGTATCGCATCTGCCGAACGACGACATTGGAAAAATAAGCGGGGCGTTTAGGGTTAAACTTAAAGTACGCTTTAGTGTTTTCTGAGATTCCATACAAATGTAATATGCAAATCAATGTTTATAATAAAAAAAAACGTGCAGGTCTTCGTATCTGATTGACGCTATTTCTAAGATCAGGATAACAGGGTACGGAAGTTAAACTCAAAGTTCTATTCTCTGACCGCTAGAATTTTACGTATCTGCATTCAACACGCGTGTATTTATGATGAAAGATGCAAAGACGATTCAGCTTATGCTTTTAGTCCAGCTCCTTTACAAAATAATGTTATCATCCTTTCGATGTTGAATCCGATATCCTCTTTAATATTCATCAGAATTTTATTTACGCAAATGTTTTCTATATAAACATCCACATCCGCTTATGTTTTATTCTACTTATCGATACGCATATGCACGAATATGGCGTAGAAAGCAATCTCGCGAGTTTTATTCCTCGTGTTGATCTTTCTCGTAAGATCGGAATAGTAAAATACAGATGTCAAGCTGAAATCGATGTTTCCTTGGATTTCTACGCGTATGTGTAACATATGCGCGTGTGTACGGTGCAGGATTGGAAAAGGAGGGCTTTGCTTCTGGTTGGGCCTCCTCGTGGGATCAGATTGTAAAGACGCTGGGTACTAAAAGCAAACCGTTGGCCCGCGTTTTATGGCTTTGGCATCAGAGGATATTGGACCGAGCAAAAGGGCGAGCATTAGGATTGGTATTAATGAAATGCAACTGTAAAAGTCCAAACTGTATTTCAAGGTTCGATTGTTCGAATACGAAAGGAGATTCGGGGAACATAAAACGGATGAGAAAGTAGGTATTTTCTGGATCGATCCGTTTATCAAATGCGCGGTTATTTATTTATTACCCTTGATAAATTAGAGCCACTTTACCGCGTTTGTGGTTGAGAGAATCGGAAAGGAATGAGGTAAAGGAATAAATAAACAGGTTTGCGTTGGTCTTCCTTATTAGCTCGGATCAGTGGAGCATATTTAGTACCTCGCGCTAAGTTCTCCGCGTTGAATCGTTTAAGAAAGGGAAAAAAGGAGCGAAAGCAAACTCGAAGGCAATAATTTTCAACGATGACTACCTTGTTGGTGTAGGAGAGCGGTGTAGAGTTGCTAATATCGCTTTCGAGGTTGAAAGCCAATGCCAATGTACTATCTTCGTGTATTTTGGAACCACGTATTTTATTTTTTATTCCTACGTACTTTGATACTACGCACTAATAGAGTATGATTTATGTAGTAACATTTAATCACGAATTTCTATTCAAAACTAATTTAAATAATACTGTAATAATAATTCTCTTTTAAGTAATAATTTAGACAAATCATGATATGACACGATACTCTTCAGATAAATTATACTTTTTATAAGATAATATCAAAATATATAATAGTATTCATTTCATCAATCGAAACGGAGGATTTAATCCCATTATTTGCGTACTATTACAAAACAAGTTTGATCTTGCTTACATAGTCCATTCCGTAATTTTATTCTCCCACGAAGCGCTCGAGTCTTCCTGCTTTTTACCCTCGTCTTTCCGCGTCTTCCGTTCATCATAGTCGGCAACGTCGAGATATAAATAAAAGGATCGGCCGTTTACCATCGCCCAAAAGCCTCTCCCGCATCTTCGAAAACTTAACAGCCGCGTTACTCATCTTCACGCTTCGCAGATTTATTAAAAAAAAGAACGAAAAACCAATGCAATCGTTCAAGCGCCAAACCTCATTTAAATCGATCGATAATATAATTTAATGCGCAACGAATAACACGTTTAAAAATATTCCCGCGACATTCGATGCTAAATATCGATTATTACGACGCACCGTGTAATTTGCTTTAAGTCACCGGGCGTCTATCTTGGTGCACGTGTCTTCGTGAATAATTGTCCGTTGAATTGTACGTATTGAAATTGACATTGCATGTATTCGTAATGGAGGTTTATCGGCAAAGAGTAACGTAATTCGATGGATGGTTCATACTCGCATCGGTCTACGCGAGTCATAAAGCCGTTCGTGGCCTCGTTTCATCGAGTCATCGCCGATAAGTCATGGGTATTATTCTTCTTTTTCTTCTTCTTCGATCTTACGCAACTTCGCCATTGTTGCGGCTCCATGCGATAAATCTTAGCCACAAAATTTCCCCTCCCGCGTACCTTGAATACACCCTGAATTCTCAGAGTATAGTTGAAAATTTAGGATTGTGGAAATATGAATATTAAAATAATTGTTATTTCAAAAAATCCTTTAACCGAATATTATCTATTCGTATGTAAGTTTTTCGGTCGTTTACTTCAAGATTTTCTCTTTGATTAAAATTTTTGAAGATAAGCGCGGTTAAGTTTAGGAATGTCATTATGGGACAGATAAGAAATCACTTTCCTACGAAAGTATAATGGCATGGTTGAGTCTTACTATTCATAAAAATTAGATCATAAGTTTTTCAATATCTTTTTACGAGTTTTCCGATTATTCTAGTTAATTCTTCATAATTCTATGCTAGCAAAAGGTAGATTTTAAGCATAAAATGCATTTACAGGTTGCCTATGCAGCGACATGTTTGAAAATATATATCTTATGGTTGATCTTTATATATTCCTTCTCCTTTTATCTATATATTAACTGTTTATATTTTCCGTTGGCTAGTTGTTTATTATTCATTTAAATTTGATGAGCTTCTCCGCAATTCGATGCGCTATCCTCCAAAGTGACGAACAGAGCATTCGAAGATTAATAGGACGATAAAGGAAACTTCGTTACCTTCGACATCACTGCGCATAAATGTACAATAATTTCGATGATTCAGCTTTGAGAGATATTTTCTTACTCACTTCCTTTTCTCATAAAACTCGCATATTTCTTTTTACAATCTCGTATCTTTACGACGACCATGAATTATCCAGAACGTAGATACGGAATGAGTTCTAACCGGTGTTAAAATAACGAAATATTACCAACAACTATTTATTAAAGTTTCTATTTTCGTTATTAACTATTTTCTATATATACATACACATAATTTCGCAAATAGCCAGAGCGTGTCGGATTTACACGATTTGGCAGGTAGTTTTCTTATTTCTTCATTCGTATTCATGCCCTCAGGCACGGCTCTAAGATGCTGGGACTGCGCGTCGAACCTGAACTCCATGTGCGGTGATCCGATGAACGTGTCCGACCACCAGGCGACATTCCATACCAAAATCTGCGGCGCCGGCCCTTACGAGACTTCTAAGTCCATTTGCCGCAAGATCGTCAAAAGAGGTAAGCCACTCGTCCTCGCGATTCGCGCACTCACCCACTTTTGTCCGCCACTTGCTTTCCCACGATTTCATATCCAGTCTCGGTGCGCCTCGTAAAATGTGGAACGATCCTATAACGCAATGCATTTGAAACACGCTCTCGATGCGGACGAGTAATGAATTTTTACGCCGCACCAACGTCACGTTTTTGACCCATCGATTGCACCGAGAGATCATACGATAGACGCTTGATGTAGCGATTTATTGAAATTTCGAGTTTCAATTATTTATTGCACTACGTACTAGTCGAAACAGTGTTTTTGATCCATTGGCTGCTCCGAGAGATTATAGACGCTTGATGTAGTGATTTTTTGAAATTTCGAGTTTCAATTATTTATTGTATTATTTACTAGTCGAAACAGTGTTTTTGATCCATTGGCTGCTCCGATAGATTATAGACGCTTGATGTAGTGATTTTTTAAAATTTCGAGTTTCAATTATTTATTGTATTATGTACCAGTCGAAGCAGCTTTTTGATCCATTGGCTGCAATGGATCAGCATGCATGCTGGATGTAATAAACTCGTTGGATTTTTCAGTATTCGTTTGTCACGATCGTCCAAACATCGGTGTAAATTCTAGTATTCACCGCTTGGTGTGTGGCATGATGTTTTTCATTCATTTTTTACTGCTATATTGGGGACACTTTTATAATTGCTCGATGAGGAATTTTTCTATATCGAAGTACAACTGCATGGAGAGTCATCGCTCGTGGGGATGATGTTTTATGTGATACGTACACTTCGACGTAACTGGGACAAAATCTACGTTAACATCGTCCGGGGAAAATGGTCCAGAGGAAGGAAAATACTGTTCGATTTTGGTCGAACTTGGAAAGTGGGAAAGTGCGTAAAAACGGTAAAAATGAAGAACGAAGTTAACGTTTATGCGTGTCGTGGCTGAGCATTATCAGAAATCTATTCATTTAGCTAAAAAATTCTCCCAGCGTATAAAACAAGCGTCCATAAATTGCGGCGTTTATTCCAGCGAACGTATAACATATATTGCTCCCAGTAGAATTTCTACGGGATTATATTGCCCCGTTGCACCTCAACCGAGTCTAAAATAAATGGAATGTAGGATACGCGTTGCCTCGTATTTTGCATCGAAGTGTAATTTCTGCTTTGACCCATGAATACATTTTTTTTTTATAGAAAGATCTATTACTTAGTACAAAGAATATCCAATAGTACTAAGAAAACGATAAACACTGTTACACGTACTTATAAATATTGAGCAAAGAAGCTTACGGCAAATGCGTGACGCACAAATATACGCGCATTTTAGAAATGAACTTGAAAAGAAAAGAAAAAAAATGCATAATTTATGTCAATAATTGCGCAGTAATTGAAGCATCGCCTGAAAAACTTCTGCAACATCCCAAAGATTATTTTTCTCCGCCAACACTACTCTAATATGAATGATCTAACATCGATCATCGATTAATAATCATTATTATTGAACACGAGTCTCGTGTCGGAGTAAAGCGGAAAAGCATAGACATCGTGCGTAACGATCCATGTGCGGGATCATAAAGGCTGGATTATCATCGAATATAGCGCGATGAAACGTGGGACGGAAGAAAAAATGAGATAAAAACCCGTGGTTCGATCTAACGACAAATGCGGCAACGCGCGGGAGGAAAATTGTTGGCAATGCCGATGATATAACGAGTTTCCTTCCGACGATCGCAAGCGCGCCGATGCAATCGCGATTATGAATGTCGGCGCAAAAAAAAAAACCGCGTGTTTGCGCGTAGATCATGAAATGCGAATAGAAAAACAACGTTGACGATTAGCAATGTTTTTTACGCGCATTTCTCAGATGACAGAAATTCGTCGTTTAACCCGTTGGAAATTAGTTTTGAAGACGTAAACAATTTTACGAAAACATACCAATTTTTAACATTAGTTTTATTAAAGTTTTTCATTTCCGCAAGAGAAAATAAAGAAAAGAAAATGAAGATATACGCAGCGAATCGATAAAAAAAATAGTACAAAATTCTTTGATAGTAACATTTCTTTTAAAACGAAGATTGCTTTTCCAGGCAAGATTTTGGTTCCGGTCTCTGAAGCAAAATTTACACGAGAATCTTTATGGAAGAGGGTTAAATTTTATATCTGCATAAGCGGTGATCGATTAAAATCTAATCTTTCGATAGTTTCTCTTAATACATACGAGTATATCGATAAATCCAGGTCGACGAGCGTTTCTTAATTTACATAATTCCTTTAATATTTTCCATATATTTCTCTAATAAATTTATAACTACACATCGCACTCCCATCGATCCACTTGCTCGAAAGATATTCCAAATTTCTAATAAATTCGTAAAGATCAGACATCGCGATTTCTAGCGATTCACTTCCTCGAATGATATTCCAAGTTCGTAATAAATTTGTAATAAGAAGGCGTCCTAATTCCCGGCGATCCTCTTGCTCGCGTAATATTCCAAATTTCTAATAAATTCGTAAGAGAATTTACAGCGCGGCTGGATATTATCGCGGGGAGGGGCCACGCTTGTAGTACAAAGGGCGCGGCCCTGGTGCATCGAGGAGAGAATGCGCGAAAAAGAATTCGGCCAATTTCCTTGAGACGTCACGTTCGATAAGCAAGGGGTGGTTTCCTCCTTTTCAGAGCGTGCCCTACATTAAGGGCAGAGTTCCTCTCGGGTCACCAAACTGCACGTTTTGAAATATGTTATCCTTGTACACCTCGCTTTTATCTACTCTCTTCTCATCTTAACGATCCCGCTCGTTTTCTTACCGACACCATTTACCTCTTCCACGATATATCTTCGCCATCGCTTCTTCACTGTCCTTATTTCTCTTGTTTTTACGATCCACGCTTCTCCGCGGTGTTTTACGCGGTTTTCGCACGGGCCATCGAATTAACTTGTCCGTACGAGGTAATTTAAGTTTGCAGAAACAAAGGGTTGTTTGGATTTTGCATCGAGACCCGCGATTTAAGGTATTTCCATAAAGAGCGGTTTTCAGGTACGTAAGAAGTAAATATTTAAAGAAGAATATAAAAATATACGCGATTGGTCAAATTTGTATAAAGATCAGCGCTTTGACACGATGTAAGGACATTGATCGATACCCGACGTAATTTAAACCTCGATACTCCGCGTGAAAATTCAAGCTGGGAAAATGTCGCTCGAAAAATAAGAACTGACAGAGCTCGGATCAAAATGCATGGGTACAGAATACGTGGCCGATGCCGGACAAACTTTAAATCCGGATACATCGCATGAATATCCGAGCTTCCATTTACCACCCAATCGTACTTTTGGCTCGCAAAAGGCAAAAAGCCCCGATAAAACCCGAATAAGAATGCACGAGTACATATAACGTGATCAATACTTGACAGAATTCAAACCCAAATGCACGACTTTCGAATCCGAGCCTCCGTTCGCCACGCTTTCGTCCCTTTCGCTCTGGAAAAAAAAATAAAGAACACCGAGGAAACAGGGATCGAAATGCACGGATACGCATAGCGTGAACGATGCTGGAGAAAATTTCAAACCCAAACGCGTGACGCTACAATCCAAGCTTCCATTAACTATGCTCTCGCAGCTTTCACCAGGAAGAAAAAAGAAAGCCGAGGAAATTCGAATCAAAATGCATGGATATACATGGCGTGATCGATACTCGAGAAAATTTCAAACCCAAACGCGTGACGCTACAATCCAAGCTTCCATTAACTATGCTCCCGCAGTTTTCACCCGGAAGAAAGAAGAAAGCCGGGGAAATTCGAATCAAAATGCATGGATACGCATGGCGTGATCGATACTCGAGAAAATCTCAAAGCAGATACATCGCGTGGAAATCCGAGCTCCCATCGATCACGCTATCGTTCCTCGAGCGCGATAGGTAAACCTATTAGGTTACAGGCTATGCATTACGGCTCACTCCATGGTTACCTGTACATTACTCGAGCTTCTGGAGCGGTCATTCCCAAAGTGGTCTATATCGACCCCCAGGGATCGACTTCGACTCGAAGGAGGCTCCACGTCTATGACAAAAAAAAAAAATCGGGGATGCACGAGATGTAAATGAGGCCCCACGAAAATGAATCTCATTTAGGCAGGCCGTCACCAAAACTTTGGTTTCCTGCATTAATCGTATTAAAGCTTCCTGCATTAAATTATATAAATCTGCTGTATTAATCGGCCTAACGCGGATGGTATCTATGTAGGTACTTAGGTAAATAGTTTCTTATAATGGATATATCAATTTCGTAATCATTATATATGTATTTTATAAAATCGTGTAAACAGACTATTCGCTCCGTGATCCCGGTACGTGTAACTTTGTATTTTGAGTTTTACCTCACTATAACTCGTCCAACTATGAAACAACGTATATTTTTTTATCTAAAAATCTACTCTAAAATAAACCCTATCGAAACGTCAACTCTCTGTCAGCTTTAAAAAACAGGCTTAAGTCGATGAATTTGTAAAGAATCAATATTCAGAGCTACGCCCATCACCTATGGTGTTTCCATGGATTGTGTATACCACAGCTCTGGTACTTTCGAACCCAACTCAATCGGTTAACTGCGGAATTTAATTAAAAAAATCCCTCACGAGATGCGCGATTAATATCGGACAATCGCAAGTACAATCACGTCGAAATGCTCCTATATTAAATCGTATTGTACTAATATAAATAAATTAATACGTTTAATAAATAATTAATTTAACCAATTAATTAACTAAATAAAATACAAATAATCAATTAATTAAATAAAATGCGTTAAATAATCAAGTAACTAAACTAATGATACGTTTAGTAAATCGTATCAATACTAAACGATATTAAGAGAGCCAGGGGTCTGTCCAAAATAGAAAGGAATCTGTCCGCGGTCCAGGGATGAAAAATTTCAGAGCGCATCACTCGCGTGCCGCGATGACTCACGCCGATTTCCCATCCTGGAATTGCACCTTCGTTCTCAGCCGTGACGACTCGCGAGACACGTTGCACCGCTGACTCACGACACGTGCTCCCGCACGATAATTGCGGTAATTGCGGCATTATCAAGGTCGGGACCGCGCCTCGAGGAGGAAGAATCTCCGGAGGAAGGCTCGGGTTAACCGTGGACCCTCGAAAAATTGGGGTTAATTGCGTTAATCCGGGCAGGAGCGCGTCTAGTATCGCGACTCACGGTCAGAGAACGCGGTGATTAACGTACGTGGGGTTTTTAGGGTCAAGTACGGGGCCGAGGAAATGTAAATGAGCTGCTTGAATTTCGCCAGGATGAAGGTAATATAGTTTGCTCGGCTCTCCAAGGGTGAGGATAGCTTTTCGGCCATTCCTGAGACACGAGGGAGTGGGAGAATCGAGAAATTCCACTTGCACTGTCGAAAGGCGAGAGGTGCCGATAGGTAGTGAAGCTGCTTTGGGCATAATCAACGCTAAACCTACTAAATCAATGAAAATGATGGCTCGATGATTTCTTTGAAAAATTGTGGAACTTAGAGACAAAGTCATTTCTGAGATTTTCTGGGAATTTATTGCGACGTATGAACCGGTAAATTAATCTATCGACATTTTTCCTTCGTGTTCTTTTTCGTCGAGGATGTATTTAGTACCTCTAAATATGTCTGGAAAATGGCTGGTAGGTTGGGCGTTAATGTGGCGTGAAGAAATGAAGAGGGAAACGTACGATGTGGCTATCGACGCAAAGGATCGAGAATGTACATTGAATTAAAGTATAAATATTAAAGCGACCGACGATTAAACAAAATATTTCTCGACAAGGTTATTTACTTTGTTTCCTTATGTATCATGTAAATATTTTGCCTCGAGTATTTCTTTTGCGCGTGAAAGAATTGGTTTAACCGTATATGTAGCTGCATATGTGGTCATTCGTAGCTCGAGCAAAATTGCGCCACGATTTCTGTATTGGAATTTAATTGCATGATATTTACATGTATTATGCTCGGGACGAGGTAATTCATCTTGCTCCAACGTAATTGCACGCGATGGAAGCCTTTGTAATGCAGTTAATCGCCTAGTATTTGCATCCAAAGTACATAAAGCTTTGTCACTCGTGTAAGATAAACATTTGCGGTGCAGAAGCGCGAGCCTTGATTTCCAATGGCAATAAACATCGGGTCTTTAACGATGATTTAATTTTTCTAAAAAAATTTTACCATAACTTTGTAAAGCAAAATACACTATAAACGAGAAACTTTTTTCCGTAAAAGTTGTAATGGCGAGAAGTAACATTTTTCTTTTATAAAAACCTCGTGGAAAGTGTTTTCTCTTTTTCCTGGAAATTCACGTTTCGAGCAACCCGGGCCATGTTGGTTCTGCAGCTAATCGTCACTGTCCTTGAGACGATTAGGCGTTTACCGGCAAACGACGAACTTTAAACAATACACGGAGACCTCGGCGATGTTTACGTGCGTGCGATGAGTATCGAGCGTAATGGACGACGAAATAACAAGGGACACAGTGCTCGAGCAAGTAGATCGTATAATTATATGGATCATGTAACTTACTCATCCGCGCTCATTCGTGACTCGAATGAATGAAAAGGATGTTACGAGCCGTATCATTTCTTTTTGTGCGTTTTGTCCGCGGGAATAACGTCCGCCTCCTTTCCAAGCAAATCCGTCGATGTTACCTTAAATTATCTATAACAACTTCCGCATTGCGAGGTTCGATTTGCAGGACCGATTTTTCGTTACTTTCGGACTTATTTTGATTTTCGTTCAAACCCTGCGGAATATATCCCACCAAACTATTCCAATTTGCTTCTAACGCGTGTCTCAGGATTTTTATAATCGACAAGAAACGATTCCCTTTTGATTTTTTGTTTTGTAAGGATAATTCTAAATAGTCCGAATGGAAAATTCAGTGCAGGACGTATACACTGTTCATTCTCCAAAAGCTTCTTCATCAAACACATAAATCTATCGCTGTGATCGTCCTTGTTTATTTCAAAAGAAGAAAACGGGCGAATTAAAAGAGTTACGCGAAGGCGTAGACTAAAGCGTGACTCGATTACTCGCCGACTTTCTATTACTCTTCTCTCCATCGTTGCAATCCGTTACTTCGTAATTCCCTGCACGAATAATAAAGAGGCGACATGCCTCTCCTGAACTAGAAATGGTGGGGGAAGAGCGCTGGCGGTAGAAACGGCCGATTTGAGGGCAGAAGGCGGAAAGCGGCGGCGTGCAAAAACAGATTCGCTGGCGTGTAACCGCGTGATTGCTTCCGGGGATCCTTGATGCGATTTGAGTCAGAGCCATTGCGCAACACGTTGCAATTATGTCGCTCGCCGGTGTACGACCGCAGGGCCAAATGCGGAGGGCGTACGAAAATTGTTAGCACGACTCCCACGTCGCTGCGACCTGCCGCTAACTCGTTTATTCGAGGTAAAAACTACGATCGCGCGTAAAAACTAATTCTATATTTTTTTCTGTTTTTCTTTTGGAGGCGTGCGGACGCTTTTTAGCGTATATTCGATTGAGAAACTTTACGTGTTGTGAGCTTCTTTTTGGCGATGAGCATTTTTTTCCTTCGTACATTTAGCATAAAATGTATTTCAGCGGTGTATGTTTTACTCGATATAACGATCCGATCAATTTGTTTTCAACTTAAATTAGGATAATGCGTAAAGGATGATAACGAATAGTGGGGATGAAATATCGATATATAATACGATACATTCTCTGAAAGGACAGTAAAAATAATATGTATATATCGGTAAAGAGCCTAGATGAAGAAAGAACATTTTTTAGACGTTATTCTTCGAAGTTCTTTCTTAGAACTCGGTGCAAAAATATTTTCTTAGTCGTGTATGCAGCGTTCGCGGAAAGTGAATTAAGAGTATTGCCAGAGTTTCAAAAGTAAGAGAAATTTGGGTTACAGAGGGTTAAGTTGGATTCTTCGTCGGCAAATTTCAAAAGTGTACCGAGTGGAAAATTACCCAGAGGCGACTTTCAAAATTTCAACTCGAATGAGAATTCGATTTAAGATACCATCCGCTAAAATCATTTTAATCAGAACTCGCTATTTTTAAAAACGGACTTAAGGCACGATTATTTAAACCACGATATACGTATCTCATGAAAAATGAAAAGTTTACATCGAAAAATCTAAGCTAAAACAGCGATTAAGATCATTCTCGTTCATTCCAACACAGTCCTTAACGCTTTTTCTTTAAAAATACACGCGACACACTTCGATGTGTCCAGAAAGCGATTAGTGGGTTCGGTGTTCAAAAATCTCAACTTACATTAACAGCGTGGAAAATCAAAACCCAGAATTCCACGTAGCTTCCACCTTGCGTTCCCCACGATATGTTAATACGCGCTCGCAATTTTTCCAAATCGCAACGCAATGTGCAGCGGAGCGCGAATCATCCTCCTCGAGTTTCCGTAAAAACCGCGTGGAAAAACGGCGCAAAGTCGGGCGCGGAGGAAGTCCCTTCGGTAGATCGGCCAAGATTTGGAATTCAGGGCACCGTAGACGCCTTTTGCAAATCTCAATGGCGGCGCCTGTTATTGGAGCGGAACGTGCCTTAGGATCTTGTTTTATCGAATGCATTGCGTCATACCGCTGTGACATAACTTTTGTACGCAGCAGAACGGAGATCGAAGGCACGATCGGTGAATCACGCTTGTCAAGTACGCGATGATTATCGCGCGAGTCGGGGGAGATTTTTCGAGCGGATTGGCCACCATTGGGAATTCCTGATGTGGAATTCGTAAGGGCGTCGCATCTCGATGCGTCGCGAAGCGTTCGCGTCTCAATATCCGAACTATTATCGACGCGTGCGTAGTTTGAAAAGAGGATTGGATGCGTAAACGGGAAGGGATGTGTGTGTGTTTATGAGTGAGTGAGTGAGTGAGTGAGTGTTGGTATAATCGAAATGCATGGAAAAAGGAGCGATGGAGGTAGTAGCACAGAAGAGCGCGTGTTTAAATTCGGATCATATAGAAGAAACTGTAGCATTGTTAATAATATGGAATATTCGATATACCCCAAACCCTGATTCCTACGATATGAAATGCGTTGAATCTTCGATCCAATGGTATCCTCCTAGATCTTCCATAGAAAACAAACGGAAGGTAACAAAGCAATACGTACCATATTCGGCAAAATTCTTCCTTTAGAGATGAAAAACCTTACGCGATAATAATACAGATTTATTTCTTCTGCCTAATATAACTTGGAATTAAAATACTATATTATTAAATACACAACTTTGGTTCCAGTTTTTTTTTTCGAAATTTAAAATTTGATTATAAAAGAACAGTTTATACAGTTACGATTGAAAGTATCGTCCATCATTGGCCACGGTGGAAGCAAAGTTGTACAGCCAACACAACAAAACTATCATAGCTCCCAGCATTTACGAACGAATATTTCAACAAAACCACTCGAGGATCCTTCGAATAATCATTAACGCTCTGGCCTTTCATCGTTGTCCTTTCAGTGAACAGTCAGAAGGTGGTGATACGTCAGTGCTCGACCCCGAACATCGACGAGATGGACATCACCGACGGGGAGTGCAGCCCAACCGCAACCGCCGGCCACGGCGCCACGGAGTCCTGCCACATTTGCAGCACCGATCTCTGCAATTCCGCGAGCGACGCCTCGGCGATGCACCTGCTCTACGTCGCTGCGCTGGCCCTGGCGGGCTATCGCTTCCTCAGCTCCAAGTACGGCCTCTCATAATGGCGAGAAGGGGGAATCGCCAGGAAGACGAAGACCTCGAAAATTATCGATCGACGACCAACTTCCTCCGCGTACACCTCTCTGCGCGCTTTCTCCTCGTTCCTTCGCGAAGACGATTTATCGATCGAGGCCTCGATGATCATCCGATGAGGCAGATGAGAAAAAGAAATCGATTGAAAAGAGAAATAACTGATGGGACGTGAGATTGGTCTGCTTTTCGAATCTCGATTTTGTCCGAAGTATTTTTGGGACAAGGATTACTTTGTAGGGGAGGCTATCGATTTTGTTTGTCGAGTATATTTGTGTATCAGTAGCGGGGCTTGGCGGTTGATTAAATTAGCGGTGGTAAACTAACAGGACTTGGAGTTGCGTTTTTGAGTCGCCTTTATAGCGGAGGAAGAGGAATTTCGAGGGTCTTTTGGGGGATAAGAAATTCGGAGCGAGCGTCTTCGAAGGGTAGATACGGGAGAGATGAATGGATAAGTATAAGGGCTTCCGTGGTTAATACGCGCGGTGGCGAAATCGTTGATGGGATCTCTGCGAGTGGCGCGTAAATTAAAACTTTGTTGAACGTATTGAACTAACATTTCCGCGTTGTTGTATAGTTACTAATACACCGAACATTTTATCCGAATTAACTCGTTTGCGTTGTTTAAAAAAAAACGCGACTTATGCTTTTCTCCTTAACGTTTTTTTTTTTTAAATATAATGTAGAAAAAGTATAAAAAGGAAGTTACGTACTACTTATTATTATCCGGTATTATTTGTGTTTAATCCTTAGGTATTATTCGAAACGCGTACGATAAGAAAAAGAAAATTACGAAAGTAAGGTGTGAAATCTGTAGAATTGTACAGACATTATGAAAATTGTTCGTGAATCAGGACGGACGTAGATTCGGATGTAGATATTTCGAAAATGTTCCCAACACCAGAGGTGCTTACTCTCCAAATGTATTCGATGCCTAAGAACGATTATATGCACTTTGGTGATAATGGACGGGCAGCTTACGCGCTTATATTCGCTAATGATGCAAATCAGTTTATCCGCGGTCCAAACGGCATCTCGCTTCCTCGCGCAAAAAGCCTCTCGGCTTACGCGATTTCTGCAAGGGTCCTCTAATGCGCGGAAATAAATCGCACCGAGCTTGTATTTTTCTGGGCAGCAAAATCGCCAAATTAGCATTTGACTTTCGTATAAACTGGTAGCATTTGTTCCAACGTCGGATGAAAATAAATACAACGAGGATATATTATATTCGCGGAAGGATGGATCGACAAAAAAAAGAAACATTTGGTGGTACGAGCGACTAAAACATTGCAGTAAGCATACGATTCTTGGAAAAAGTTGGAAGAAAAATTCGACGATATCCGATATAAAGATAATCTACATTTGTATGATAAGACACGCGTACTATTTGCATCCGGAACGATAGTGATTTAAGGCGCGCAAAATCGAATCTGCGATAATCTGCGTGAGCGAAAAATCGCGCTTCTACTTACCCCGGTTCGTTTGCGAAGATAAAAATCTGAGCGCGCTCAAGATTTGCACTTTTCGATCCATAAGCGCCATCCATTACGAGCTCATCGAACGGGATAATTTTGAGCTGCTTTACAAAATGCTCAAACCTTTACCATTTCTTCACTTTACCCACTAAGTAAAACGTTCAAAACTTATTACCTGCAAAGTTAAGTATTATACATTCTACGCGAATCAAAGTGATAAGCAAGTATTATATTCAGTTTTCGTTAATAACAACGATGAGAATGGCATCTCTCTCTTTATCTCTGGTATCCCGATTTCTCAAGGCTCTGAACTAAATTGTCCGAATTAACATTAACATTTTTATCAATATCAATATTAATCGATATACATTAATATTAATCCGAATAAAACATTAACCGAATTATCGCAGATAAGATTTCGAAACCGTGGTCTTTAGTCGCCACCTCGATCCAAAGATCGATTTCTAATCCCTAGCACACGCTTTTGTAGATAGCCCTTCCCCACTTCCGCTTTCCAACGCGCGTTAGCTTAGGCCAACCTACTTTCGGATTCACCTGTTAATTAGCGGCTAGTCACCAGATTACTAATCTACTTTAAGCGAGCAAAATATAAGCGTAAAAAAGTAGCTTATCAGGAATCCGTCCAGCGTTTAGGATAATCGAAATTTTTTTCTCCACGGCTGCCGACAGCCCGCGAAAATTATTTTCCCTCTTCTTATCCTTCCTTCTTCCCCTCCCTCCTCTCCCTCTTTACCCCCCTCCCCTAATCTCGTTACGTTTCTTCGCTTAACCTTAGACACTTAGGCGGCTCTCTCGCTTTCCGCATCGCCATTAGTTTTACGTTCGCCCAAGAATTTTCTTCCTTAGGATACCGAGTGGACATTGTAAAAAGAAAAGGGAGGTGTGTAAATTTATAATGCGTCTGGAATGTAACGCTTTTTCCTCATTCGCCGATGTCATTGTTTTATTTGGTACCCTCGATATACGTGGTCTCCCGTACATGGGACTGTGATGTAAGGTTCTTCTCGAGTCGCCAATTCGATAACTTGGATGATCGTTGATTATCCTTGTCGATGATGATTATCCCGATGGGTCTGCAATGCAAGACTTTCCTTTGATAGCCAATGTAATCGCTTTATTCGATACCCTTGACATACGTGGTCTCTTATGTAAGATAGGCACTTTATAGGTACAAGATATGCGGATTGAAGGATTATCGAGGTTTATACATAGTAGCAGTCGCGATTGGTTTGTCGCGAGGCCGAAGGAAGATCTTAATGCGATTTATTTGTCTTAGAGAATTATCTTATGGTTAAGCACGGATAACCGCTGGATGTCGAGGATCGAGAAGTGAGCCTACGGTTAAGTACGATATCAAGCACACAGACGCAGCACGCATACTCATGTACAGCACATGTACACATCTCGTAAAGATAATTCGACGAATGGGATAATGATGATACGCTACTAAGGTGAAAAGTCTTATCACGGTCCAGCGAAAGTACAAGAAAAGAAAAAAAGAAATAAAAGTATCGTACAAAAACTCTATATCCTAACGCAAACAACTCGGGACTCGCGCATACTTTTGTCTCAACGATTTAATCGTTGAAAACTTTTATTCCAGTCACGTGGCAAGTAACATTCGTAAAACACTAAGTGTCTAAATTCGACGAACAAGAAACTTATGCACGTAAAGGTTTTAAAATTACGTATAAAAGTAGAAATAATAGCCTATAGGAAAATCGGTTAACGCTAGAGAATTTAAAGTAGCGGAAATTACTGATTTCTAAAATATTGTAAAGATCGTTGAAATTAATAACGATGCATTTTCATCGAATTTTAGTGACGTTTCTTGAATATGTGGATAATTACGTAAGATGGATTACCTTCTTTCCGTTTTGGGATATTTGAGTGTTATTTACATAATGGCATGTTTGTCACCAGTTCTAGTGTTAAATCGAGTCTAAGCCAAATTAGCACGCCCGGCTTATTTCTGGATTTTTATTCTTCTTATTTCGGTAATTCATTTTATTCACTTATTCCTGCAGCAATGTCCGTCCATTTTTCAATTACGCTACTTTTCACCTCGATTATTAAAAAAAAACCTATCTCGGTGTCGCAGTACTTTATCCTAGTTTCTATCGTTGAGTATCGATCGCGATAAATTTCGCATTTATGAGGCACTTTTGCACATTCGGCCACCTTCATTCAACACCAATAAGTAATTATTCATTAATAAGTCCACGTGCTACGAGAGCTTTTGTTGATTTTTATCAAGGTAGATTAAGTCCATTCGTTAAATCAGAAAATCTCTGGATTTCAAGGATACTTACAAACGAGGATCTTTCGTCAATTTTTAACGTATCCTTTCTTTAATTACGATCTATACGATCGTGCAAGACGTTAACAATGTCGATAATTCCGTGAAAAAAGTCAGCAGCTTCGATCGAATTTCAACCTCCACGATGAAGCTTTATTCCGTTAACCCTTTGAGGACGATAAACCCACGTACGCAATACAAAAAGCCATCGATATCACGGATAAACTCGTACGTACTTTCCGTGCAAACAACGAGCACGATCGATGAGCGTACATATACGTTTGGTAAATACCTTTGGCTCGTTCGCTCGATACAAGTAAAAACGATCTGCTTTTTCGATGGGTCCATATACGACTGCATCGAACTATATTGCAGCAATGGACAGAATCTAGGTTTCGTTCTGGATTATATACAGGAGGTATCAAACGATAATTTCAACCTACCAGCGTTTTCATGGTTACAGCAAGAAAACCCGACGGGACTGTTCTGATCCTTCCGAGCAATTATCGACCTCGAGAGGCAAGGATGCATTCATAATTCACAAATGCCAATAACACACTTTCCTCGATCAGCAGAAACCTCCAAATCCAGTCTATCTCGGATAACCATTATCCCAAATAACAAAAACGTCCACGTCGGATTAAATAAACGAGTACACTAAAAATATGAATAAGAGTAAGAAAAAAAAAGAATAAAAACACTGTCGCTCTGCCATTAACACCAGAACTACCAAACCAGTCAAAATGACTCGTCAGTCCTTTCTTTAAAAAATCGTAGTGCTTTATGAGGATGTATTTTTTGAGATTATCCATGATTTCCATGCAGCGTTTATATCATCATTTTAATTTACTCAAATTTCCTTTTACTCTCCCCCCTTTTTTTAAAGATGTATTCGGTGTTCTAAATATGTCCACAAAGTGGCCGGTAGTTCCAGTGTTAAAAAAGCAATTAACGGAGATCAATCGTCGATCGAGATTCTCTTCTCTCGGCCGGATCTTGGGCCGAGAGAAACAAATAAGCGGGCAACTCGTCTCCCACGTTCGACGGGATAACGGAGGTGTAAATTCATCGTGGACAGCGAGGGATCGGTTCAATTTCGGCCGCTGGACGTCGAGAATTTGTTATTGGCCGGATCGCATCTGCAGACGCAGCAGGAAGGGAAGAGGAACCAGTCCATGAAGATGCCTTTGCAGTCGTTGTCCGGGTCGTAAGCCAGCAGTCTGTGCCACTTGTACTTCTGCTCGCATCCGCAGTCCCCGCTGCAGCGGTTCGTCTGCGTTTTCCTGCAAGGATATAAAAGACCTTTATGGCCGAAGGTGGAGAGTGCGCCATCGAACGACATTGGTCGCCCCTCGATTCCGTCCTACGCCGTCACCCAGTTTATTCCCTTCGCCTTTTATAATCCGGATAATACGTCGATCGAATCGCTGGCTTTCGTGTGCGCAGAGGAGATAACGATTTCGATACGAGAACGAGGATCGTGACGATCCTTTTATCCTTGTCCTCCTTATTTTCCCTACTGTCTCGAGCTATGTTAATGGAGAGCGCTGAGTCTACCAGACATTTTTCGGATATGTTTAGAAATGGCCATGGAAAAATGTTAATTGATCAATAGATTGACGCACGTGGTGCAAGAAAGTCGATTGGTCCGTGCGATATATTGGAGTAAACGATTCGAGCGTAGCGTCACATTGGTTTTTAATTCTCCATCTGGTCTTGTGGAGCTTGGAAAAATGGTCGACTGCATAGACCATTTTTTTGGTGGATGATTATAATAATTGTCTACTTGATCTGTGGTCGATTAATCAACATGATAACTAAATTCGAAGTGTCAATTACATTGATAATGAAGAATTGTAAAGATCAAGACGGTGAGTTAAATGGAATTACGAAAAATGGTGTGGAAAAGAAGAGGACATGCAAGTTATTTCCTTTTTGACATTATCGTTTCTCACACTATTTCTTTAAATTCCTTTAAACCCGATGATTTTTCAGGCGAATCGTCGAAGCAAGAGAAAGAGTATTTGGGTAACTTTGAAAATAACTCACGAGCAAACTTCTTGGTGGATGGCCTGCTCGAAGTGTTGCGTGTTGACGATCGCTCGAATTTTTCCAGCGCTGTTGCTCGCCCAATAAGGCGTAACGATCTCGACCTTCGATTCGCAAGCGTCGACTCTGAAAATCACGTGCATTAGAGCGAGCAAGCTTTCGGATGACGCGAGGAATAACTAATCCTTCTCAAATCTATGATTCAAAATTCTTCGTACGTTTATTAGAGATTTCGTGGGGAAACCGCTTAAAAATGAAGATTCTACGTAAACTTATTAGCTAACTCATGGTGACGTCACGGAAGAATCGAGAGCTTTCTTCTCGGTATTTCCAATACGATTCGTGACGACATTCTAATACGTAAAGATAAAAGCTGTATCTATTTTGATTGACAAGAACGTAGTGATGTCACTCGAGAATAAATTGCACCGTATTTCGATTCACGGTGATATTACATATGATCTTAAATGCAACGTATTTACATTAGAAAAATCACGATGGAATAGCATAAGTATTAGAATTCTCTCTATTTACGTTAGAGAATCCATAATCCAAAGTTGAAAGTTTCTCATATCTTTACAGCTGAAAAATCAATTTAACCGATGCTGTCACTTCTAGACATAATTAGATTTGTCGATAAAAGTGCAAAGATAAATTCGCGATCTTGCCATCGACACGATATTATTCCTACCTTTATGCAAATCAATAATCTTTATCATTAATGTATAATCAAAACGAATACTTCATCAATTATCTCAACGCAAGAAGGAATTGGACGATGCAAAGGTACCGAAATAAATTCAAGGCAAAATTCAAGGAACGTGCATCGTCGACGATCGTAATCCACGATCAAACAGCTTAATCAATGACGCACAACGATACAAATTTAGATACTTATACCTCCTTAATCAACCCATTAACATAACGAACCAAATTCAAATCCTCGTGCGTCATTAATTAAACCCTTAGTACAGCGATCGTAATTTAGATCTAAACTTACATCGTTATACGTCACCAACCGAACCATTAGCATAACCACTTCAAACATAGATAACTATACCCGATCAATTCAATAATAAGCGCAACGCTCGCAAGGACCAGTTTCTCAGATATACGTCCTAATAAAAAGTCCACGCTACGTGTGCGACCAAGCTGTAAATCATTGGAAAAACAAACGAGCGATAATAATCATTACTCTCGAGAATATACGAGCAATTTGCTCACGATCCATGATCATTTTCAACAAAGAGGCATAGCGGATCTTTAGCTCAGACTTCCACGCGCAAGATCCAAGTTCAAATCCCAACCATCACTACCATAGTTTTCCCATGCAATACGTATACCCTAGATCTGGTAGCTTGGAACCCACCTTAACCATTTTAGTGCCAGGGATTTTTAAAAATCCGTGTCGAATTGCGCCACGAAGCGCGATAGCGCTTCCTTCATTTATTCGCGAGTAATACCGATCGACGCGGTCACACTGCTCTTTTTTTCCTCGAAATATCGTTAAAAACGAACCTTGGGACACGATGCGTTAAGGAAAGGCCGCTAATTACGCAGGTTGTTTACGATTATTCGAAAGCAAATTAGTAATTACGAGAGGAAACTCTGACAGACTCGCGACGAGATACATTCGGAAGCGAGCGCGCTGCGAATTAACGATCGTGACCACAGTTCAGCACAGTACGCGATGGCACTCAAACGGTTAAACAACGAGTCCTCGTCCAAACGAGCTCGGAAATCGATATCAAAAATGGATTGAAAGAAAGAACAGAAGGTTTCAACGGAAAATTCGAGTCGATATCAACCTGCCAGTTTCGCTGCTGCGGTTCTTCCCGAAGGACTGCCGGGGGTTGCGGATCTTCCCAGAGGTGCCGAAGAAGGAGTCGCCGTCAGGTTCGGTTTCTGGATCCAGTTCCTCGTCGTGGAGACTCGGCCCTCCGTCCGGGATGTCGTGTCTCCTCGCCTCTCTGCTCTTTCTCCTCCGACGCGTCCGATGGCCAGGCTCCCTCGTCGTCGCGCCGTACCGCGGGCTCATCTCGAAGTCCCCGTACATTCTCTTCATCAACGCCTTATTCTCGTCTATGAAGCGCTCTATTCGCTCTCTGAAACGAGCCGGTAATTCCGTTAGCTCTGCCTCGAGTGGAAACCCCGAGGTTCGTCCTCGACGATCGAAGTTTCGTGTGGATTTTGGGGTTAATCGTAATGCAATCCCCTCCGCTCTGTGATTTTTGGGCACCGGGATAACTTATTCTCGCCCATGAAACGTTCTATTTGCGCGCTGAAACGATGTACAAACTTTGATCGAAATGGAAACGCGACGTTGATTCTCTATGACCGATGTTTCTCGTGGATTTTCGGGATGATCGTAGTTTAATCCGTCTTTCCGTGCGATTTTTGGGAGTTTGGACAAGTTAATCGTGTACGTAAAACGCTTTGCTTCACCTCCGAAGAGAGTTACAAACCTTGTCGGATTTGGTTTGATTGGAAATTGAAGAGTGCCTTTTTGATTCATGAGAATCTGGAGTATCCATAAATACACGATGGTCGATTTGTGATGTGTGACGTAAATCGAAAAGCTCTTAGGAAATCGTCGTTGGTTCTGAAGACGAACTCCAAATCGGTGTTTAATATTGGAAAACTTTAACTCGCATAAGGAATAGCGATCGCATCTTTTAACAATTATCTAGTTCGTATCTGTCGTTACAGAATCGAAAAACAATTTGTCTTATATATCATACGCTGCTTTTTTTAATACCGTTTATGCTAATACCCTATATCATATACTCCCAATATCATACATCAAATCATCGTATCCCCACGATAATACGTGTATCGCACAACGATTAAAACATGAAAATAAATTTACACCCTCGTAAACATCTCTGTTTCGTTCTGAATTCCTATCTTCGAAGATGGCAGCTTCGTCTGTCACTCACATTGGATATGTGTTTCCGGCAGTGGGACAAAATAGCTGGTGATATCTCTTGATGCAGGGTGCACCACGGACCAGATCTCCTCTTAGCTCGACGCCCAGAGCTACCGACAGCGCGGTCCACAGGATCTGTAATCAAATTCATTCCGACTGTATATACTCCTTCTGCCTCTACATTCGCTCCGACTCCACTCATTTTGACCAATTACAGACGATTGGAATACGTTTTACGTATCTTAATATTACGAGATCTTTGATACATCCGCAATGTGCAGGCGATTGCGTAATTTGTGGTAACCGAGGAACTTTTACTCGTGTTATCATTGTTAACCTGATTTAGCACTATTGAGTTTTGTGCTCGATAAGGACTCACGTCAAAGTTAAAAGGGAGAAAAACACAATGTTTTTAAAAGCGTTAAGAAAAATAGCACGGGAAGAATAGTATGGTCTTTAAGGATTATGATGAATTATTCTTACTTCCATCAGCCTATTGACAGTCGAGTAACGAACTTTCGTTTTCATATTGTTTACGTTTGAATAGGAATATTTATTCGCGTTTCGACTCTATCGGATCGAACGATTTTATGCAGTCGTCCCAAAAGCGGTTTTGCGCGGTAGAGGACGTATCGTGAAATTCGCGAGCGGTTTTACGCGATCGTATCGACGAAACGGCGCCTCGTCAATCCGTTTCGCGAGCATCCACGCGATATGACAGTGACGAGGACCCGACGAGTTCTCCTTCCGAGAATCTCGTGCCTCGAACTTCCACCTAAGTCTCGCGATACGCCTGCAGGGTGATCGATAAGGAACGATTTTGTACTCTCCTGACGCGTGTCTCGTTATCGATTAGGCGAATAATTTAAAAAATATTGAAAATAATCGTTGGACAAATTTACATCCAAAATAGCGCCGTAAAGTTTTATTTTGTAGAATTGTTTAGAGGATTAAAATAGTCTTCTTTTTTTTTTGCAGTCTTCTTATCCTCTTCGTCAGCTGACGTATAATTAGCTTACGACGAAGACGTAATATCGAGCTAATGATGACGTACAGGTGATGATCGTTGATAGTTGCCACTGAAAGCTACTGCCTCATCGGGTCGGTGCGACAGAGCGTGACGTATAAACGTTTTGAGCGGTAGTGTGTCTACGATGAAACCATCGGCCATCAATTATAGTCCCTTTTTTGTCTTCGGTTCGTCTAATTCGCTCGTGGCACTGCCCACTTCGATAATTGAAGGATATTACTGGTAGAACCGCTGATTAGCGGGAAGAGAAACCGGAAGCGCGGTGTCGCCGTGTGATCGATCATCTCGAGGTATCCGACCGACGAGAGGCTCGCTATTCCAACGGGAGAAAAAGATCAGAATGAAGTCGCATACGTCAACCGGATTGCTTTAATCATCGATCTATTCGAAAAGGATATTAACCCTTTGCGGACGAGAGATGACACACGATATGATTTGATGCGGCAGCTAGAAAGGTGTCTCGCACTCACCACTCGACTTTCTTTCTCTTACCTCCGATTTTCTCACCACCTTCGTATATAAGTCTCGTAATAATAATTTTCAATACGATTATTATTAACCTTTTAATTATTTAAGTAGACGTCTATAATGCAATAAGAGCAATGTTTCTAATTGGCATAAAGGGTCTACGGTGTCTCTCACTCACCACTCGATTTTCTTTCTCTTATCCTCGATTTTCTCACCACCTTCGTGTATAAGTTTCGTAATATTAATTTTCGATACGATTATTATTAACCTTTTAATTATTCGAGTAGGCGCCTAAAATGCAATAAGAGCAATACTTTAAGGCGCCATAAAGCGTCTACGGTATCACGAGCGTAAATTCCCTAAGCGCCTTAAGGCGCCAACGGTGGTCAAAGGGTTAGAGTGATCTTAGAGCGTGGAAAGTTATCGCGAGTTATAATGGAGGTCAGGCGGCGGTTATGGAGGGTTAATAAACCGCGGTGCGATCGACCAAGGCCTCGCCGGTGATCGTGTAATTGCGGAATCGGGTATCTTTACCGGAAGTCGGCTCCGTTAACGACCATCGTCCTACACCGTATTCTCCATTGAGCGCTCGGTGGGCGTCATTCAGTGGCTCGCGAGTCATTCACGATCGCTGATACATGCGAGAAGCCTGGCGCATTGCCCGAGAAATGAATCACGCTGGCTCGATAAAGATCGACGACGAGAAACAAATTCAAAGTTCGTACCCGACGATCGTGCCTGCGAATAAACTTCGAATAAAGTTTGAATAAATATTATATGTATATATGTATGTCTAGTATTGTGTGTGTGGGTGTTTAGATCGGTGAGATCCGGTCATTGCCCCCTTTCAGTAATAATAATTCAGGAAATATGGATCGGTACGAAGCGTCGAATTTTTTTCCGATGCTTTCGTCTACATCGTTTAAAAATAATAATGTCGATACAAAGATGCGCGTACTGATCGATGATACTACTTTTCAATTCATTAACGTTTGAATAAAGTTTGCCAAAGATTTATTCGAAGGCATATAGTATTCCAGATCTTTAGAAAAATTGTGCAGAATTAATTGCGGTCTTGCGATGAAAATAGGGAAGGTTTACAACGATCGAAACTTCGCAGAGCATAAAACACTTTTACACACGAATCTTAGAATACCTCATGATATTATCCATGGTCAGATTTTCTTACCACTAAAACTGCCGCGGCAGTCAAAACGGCCGATGAGAAGTTTCGTAAAAAAAACTTTTCGAGATTTTCCATGACTTTATCGCAGAGCGTGAATCCTTCCAACGATCCATCGATATCTCTTCTCAATACCCTTTTTCTTTAAGTATATCTCCTACGTGGTATACATAAATATATCCCGATAATGGCTGGTAGGTTTAGCCTCAAGAATCGCAGTCTGGTTTTTAGGATCTTCCAAGAATCCTGGCAATGCCCTTTCATCGACCATTCGATCACGACGTCCATCCACGCAATGCTCGAAACGATCGAGGCGCGAATAGAATTTCAAATCCCTACGAAGGAATCGCGTGGCATCGTGTCGCCACGACCGAATTTTCCCAAGAACCGCATCCTCCGGATTTTTCCCAAGGATCCCAGGATCGGTTCGCCGGTCGAAGCTCGTCCTTCGTTGCAAAACACGCCGCGTATTATTTCCCAAATCTCCCTTAGACGCTGCCTCCACTGAATTATCATACGAATCGAAGACATAAAACTCTGGAATCCCATCGGCGGTGCGTAATAAAAATCGTATTCGAGAGACCTTCGCTGCCAGCGACGCGATTAACGCCGTTGCCCTGCGAACTTTTCCATCATTCGGCGCCACTTCGCGAGATACTCGTGCCGTGCAAGTAGCCGATGAATCGACTAAGTGCCTCGAGACGCGTGCTCGACGCTATCCAGTTAATATGTATATTTTTAAGTGCTTTGGAACCCGCGCCCCACGTAACGCGGTAAATATGTACATTTTTAAATGCTTTGAAACCCGCGCTAATCGTTGTGCAGTAAATATATGCATTGATTTATCGAAGAACCAAGGGATATGTAGAAATATATTTATGAGGATGAGCGCGCAAAGTCGCTCTTTTCGCTTTGCGCTTGCTACCCTAACTACTACTAATCAAACGTCCGTGCAAAATATACAAAATGTCGTTATTTCAATGTAAAATGTTTTGATATAATTTTAGAAATAATTACATTTTTTATTTTCATTTTATTACATTACAACTAATTTTTTAAATTAAGCTTAATAATAAAAAGAAAAGGCAATGAGTTACACAAATAATATCGATAAGTTGATTTAGCATGGTATATCTCGAACCACGGTTCCACATATAAAGCTCAACTTGAAGCTGACGGTCCCTTTCTACAGTTATTTAACCTGCTCCTTACTCGTCATCCTTTAACCGAGTTTTCTATACAGCAATAAAATATCCTGTGACCACTCGCTCGAGCATTCCTTACCGCTAATCCCTGGTGTAGTAACATAATATACAAGTAAGAACCAATATTTCAAAATGATCTTTCAATTATTATAAGAACGGCTGAAACGACGCGCGCAAATCCCACGAGCCTCGAATACCCAGCAACGAGTGCCGTACGTTTTTTCATCGTACGTAACGCAAAGTCCGGAGCCACCAGCTGGGTGCTGGGGTTGGCGCGTTACGATACATGCGCCGCGCGCGAGCACCGCTCGTTCAAAAGCACGAAGCGGTTAATCGATCCGCCTCGTTACGCCACAACGGCCCGATATTGTTTGTCACGTCGTCATTTCTCTTTCGAGGAACCGGCGCCCGACTGACTTTACCGTTCCTCGATTCTCCACACGCCACATCCGGACGCCGCGAGTTTCTCGTTCGCTTCGTCGGCTGGAGGTGACAACGCGCGTGTTGCGGTCAACACCGGGAGCCGATTCTGCGGGATTCTGATCGTTGCGAAATTCTCGAGCGTTGCTCAATGAGGAGGACGATGAAATAAGGGCTTTCTCGACGGCTCTTCGAAGCGATGAATCAAGCGAAGATGGATTTACTGTACGAATAACGAAGTAATTGCGTTGAGATTTGGACTCTCAATAGAATGAGGAGTAAAGATTCTAGTTGGCATAGCGAGCGTATTCTTGTATTTATTTTGAATTCTCCATGCGGTCTTATGGAGCTTGGAAATATGGCGTGGAATAGTAATGATATTTGTCTACATGCTGTGTGGTCGGTTATTCGAAATTACTTCATACAAATGTCGTACGATGCGTCGTACGAATGAGAATGTAATTTTAATTGGTTTCAATCAAATTGAATTAATAATGAAAAATTGTAAAGTTGAAGGTGGTGAGGTAAGTAAAAAATAGAAGACACTGGGATAACCGGATCGGGACTCGAGAATCTATTCCTTACTTTGATCAAATGTTTTTGTTGCATTTCGCGTATAAGAATCTCCCAACGGATCCAACGTTTTTATTCGACGATCGATCGTCTCCGTATTACAGGTTACGCGTTGCTCGCAAATAATCATGACTCGAGTGTCGTGTAATAAATTGCGGTTTAATCTTTATATTCCACGCCATTCCTCGAGAGGCTCTTGCCTCGACTTCGTTGGTGGCGCATCGTGTTTCGCGTGGAATTGTAACTCCCCCGATTATTTCGCGGTATGCAGAAAATCTCGCAGCTGCTCGCGGGCGAAAGTATCCTCTGCCGACCTTACAGCAATTTTCGATGGCAAAACATGCAATGCGCGCCTTATTAACGAGCGAGCCGTCCGAGCAGATAAATCTACTCAACCGCTTCTGCAATTCCTGGTTAGGTCATCGACTATTTTTGCGTTTCGCACGAAGCAGCGCCTTGGAAAAGTACTCGAAGGGGAAACGCAAGTTCAATTACTCGAGTGGACGAAGTTTTGCGAGTAAACCGATTGGGTGTGATTGTAAATCCTTCCTCACCAAAGGTATATATGGATTATTGTATTTTTTCTGACATTTACGAGGAATAGGAAAAGTTTTGTTAAAGGTGTAAGGATTAGTATTTAACATTGTTTTAATTTAAAACATTAAAACATTAATTTTAATTTAAAACTGGGTGGACTCACAGTGTTTCGATAATGAATGGTAAAACTGTACATTTTTTCGGGCACTCTGTAGGAAAAAGAGTCCACTATGCTCTGGTGAAAATAAAACACGATATCTTTGCGGTGCAATCTATATAAATCTATTCCCATAGATCAGCGCTCCTTAACCCATGAGCCGCAATATATTCTCGAGATATGCACTCTTTAAATTTGTCCAAAGCCAAGACCCGCATTAATAATAACCAAGCTTCTTACCAATACTGCACTTCGTATCGTTAAAATAACATTCATTTTTGTTAGCATACGTTATTCAACGCATACCGTCTTATGTGACTAAAACATTAAAAAATGCTATCACGAATATAATATCTGTTCAATAAATCCAATAGCCACAAATCTTAAAAAAAGGGAGAAAAATAGAGGGTCTCTAAAAAAAGATAAGTAACATTTTTAACATTCGATTTTATCAATTTTATCAATTTCATAGTCAATAAACGAGAAGATGAACTTTCGTTCTTTTCATTTATTCAGCCACGTTCCACCCCTTGGCTTACAACCCTATTCGGTTGTACATACCGTGAAATATGGTACGATTAAAAATCTCGAGATTTAAATAAAAAAAGAGACGTTCGCGTCCAAAAAAGAAAACGAGATATCGATCGACTCCGTCGTCCAGAAGCCGGTGAAAGGATCGTGGATTATAAAAGCGGCGCTCTCTCGGTTAGAGCGACATTGAACCGATTAGACGATCTCCCTCGACCGCCGATCGCAGCTGGCCGATCCAACGGCTACCGTTTCTTTCGTAACCTTTTATATCACGCAAGGACGCGACCGTTTGGCTGGATTATTTCACGAAAAACCACACGCCAGGAATTTCAAAGATGCGATCGTCCCTCCTGAGATTCGTGGGTCTGGCGTATCGAACCGATTGAATCGACTATAGTGTATTCGAATCACTTTCCACGTAATATAACACGCGCATTTGCGCAAGGCGATGCTCGGGAGAGATATTTTAGATATTCCATCGCATTAATAATATGGTCGCTCCGAAAAACAATTGGCTATGTATATTAAACAAGAACAGCTGAACTATCTATAATTTTTCTATAATCGATTATATAATACGGAGAAAAATATCTGTGTAATAATATCTGTCATAAGCTTTTCGTATTTAGTGTATTATATTAAATTTACTTTGACGTTATTAAATCGTTGAATTAAAAATCTCCAATATCCTATATCCTCTACGCTAAAAAAAAAAAAATTAGCCGAGAATGACCACGATTTTCGTGATAAAAACGTTTGGCGTAAGATTCTCAGGTTTAGCGTATTCGATCGATTAAAAAATTTTGCTGTGTCCATAACGAATAGCGATGTGGTTTGATCGTTTATCGATAAAGGTGGTTTATGCGCCGGTTTGACGATCAAGTTTCTCGTGCAACGATCTTACGTCGCACGAAATTTCGGCATCTCGAAACGATTAGACAACCTTCCCGCGTCGGTGGCGGTTAAACGATTTGGGGACTAACGTTATTTCGTAACCTTCGGATAGCGCGAGGACACGTTGGATCGGTCGTTTATTCACGAAAAGCCTCGACCCACGAATTCCACGAAGTAAAACGCTTTACGTGAGATTTGGAATTTCGGAATATAACGAAGGCGATATTCTAATGCGAGCCAGCGCTGTCGAAACGTTGCGCAAGGCAATCGTATGAACCGCTCTCGAGAGATGTCTTATGATCCCATATTATGACTCAATAATATTCACTGTCGTCTTATTTTGAGACGTGATTTACAAAATTTGTATAGTCATAAGCGTGGAAAACGAATTTCAACCGTCGGATGGGTGGATTGGAAAATTTATTTTTCATGCTCACGATTGCAAAAATTAAAAAATTATACTTTTATATAATACCATGAACCAAGCGCTGAATATGGAAACTTTATATTATTGCTCCAAATATCGGATCGTAAAATATCTGGTAATTATTACTGTAACGAACAAATTCGAAGATCTCATCGATCTAAGATGAACGTTCTAAGTAATAATGATAATATAAATATACGTTAATAATCGTGTATTACATAATACGATATTGTACGAGTCGATCGTTTTTCTTGGACGTCGACCTCTCCGATCGAGATAAAAAGTCAAACTCGCGAAGCTTCTCTTGGGCAAAAACGTACGAATCGGATTTCTGGGATGAAATACGCGGGCCGCGCAAAATCCTTTCGGTCCTTCCTTCTTTACGTCCTTATTTTTAATATTTATGATGCATAAGATAAGATTCACGTCGAAAACGAATTCGAAAGACGGTAGAAGGTCAAGGAAAGCGAGAGAAATTTTCCCAACGATGAAATCGTGCTTCGTGCATTGTGACGTATGAATTTGAATGGAAATCGTTGATCGAGAATCAAATTATATTTGTGTCCTATGATCATTTCCAAAAGAGTACAAAGCCAGCGCAAAGGTTCGATGATGCGTTTGGCATTTCGTCATCTCAGGATAATAGGATTAAGTATATTGTGCTGCTCTTTATTTATCGATAGCCAACCGTAAGCCGTCCGCGAGATAATCTCAGAGATTATCTGGTCCTTTATGCAAGTTTCTTTCTTGCGCAACGAAATTAATTTTTCTTGGGCGGACCTATTTAAATATCGCGTAGCCTCTGCGCAACACTTTCTGCCGACGGAGTTAATGAACTTAGGGATATTTTTTTTCTACGCGGCCATAAATCTCCGAATAAATTATCGTCTCTTCAATTTCTACATTACAATTCGATGTAAAAGCCGATGTAATCTTTCGATCTGGCTATTAAAAAGAATTATGACTTTCTCCTCTTCGAGGATGTATAGCATCGATGCAAATCAGTTATGGGTTATCATCGTCCTCCCTACAATATCGGCCATTAATACTTGGAAAGCCAGCATTGTCCTGATAAATAACCTTTTAGCGTCACAATAAACAATTTCGTCGGTATTATCCACTCGATACACCGAGGACTGCGTGATTTTGCAAGTGCGCAAGTTCATTACCCACGCGCTTCTGGAAGGTACGTGATAAATAGAATTCATAAACCGTGATGAATGCTCGCGAATTGGGGAGCAAAAATATTCCTGCAAAAAATATGTTTACATAATATCCTTTTCACGGATAATCCTTTGCTCAGCATTGCCGAGCATTCGTCATATCTGATTTGCGACTTGCGACGCTTATATAATCCGTTTATTTAATCGCGATGTTCATTGCTCGAACGATGAAGCTCGATACGTAGAAAAAGCCGACTCGCATCTTCCTTCTTAATAGATTTTGTTTACGTTCCTGAGTGACAGGAAAATATTTGTAAAGCAACATAATAGAATAAGAATAATAGATAAACGAAGAAAACTGTGCTTCTGAGATATTTTGGCGAGTAAAGAAAAGGAAATTATACAAGAGACTGTCGAACGATAGTATAGTTACGTGGATCAAGATAAAATTCTCTTTGAGCACCGATGCTTCGGGAGTCGCAAGGCCATTAGCATATTTTTCTCGGCGAGATATTCTCATCTGGAATATTCCAGACTATTTGGCGATGCTCCTTTAATTTCTTTGCTTTCTTGAATTTTTCGTGGATCAATCCGACGACTGTCCTTTAAATTCCCGAAGAAACTCCAGTGTTCTCTTTCACGACCCGTGGAAGATCATCTAGAAGCGATGGTCCAGTTTCGACCATAAATCACCCTAAACCTTCGAACATCACGTTTCAATTAGTATCCTAGATTAATAAAAAAAATGTTACATAAATAATATCCTCTACATTTCTCTTTCGGTTCTCTTTCTTGCGAGCGATAGAAGACTTGCCTACTATTTCACAATCGAAAGCTCCTCTATCACCATCTTTCTAAAAACCCTAGAAATTTGTGAGAGAAACTCCTCGATATCCCGTATGTCCAGAAACGTAGTTCTGAATAAAGACGGTTGCTTCATCCGTGCAACGAAGTTTCGAGTAAATTTAAATGTCGTGGCCCGGTTAGGGCTTTTCCAGGAAAGTTCCGTAAGAAGGAGCCGAACGAAAACCCTACGAGGACCGTGGGAATGTGCAGTCTCAGCTGCAGAGCGGCGAATTATGCTCGTCTCTGTAATCAGAGCCGAGAATTATTACGGACAGCCACGAGAAAGCTGCGGGCGGGATGACTCTGCTCTCATAACATTTAACCTTTTCCAAGCGTGTCTATCGGAGCATAAAGTATCTACGATTGGCGGCTCAACCGTGTCCCTGCACGTACCTTAAATCAAACTGACATGGCGCATGATTTACGCGGCACTTTGTTACTGCAATTTATACCAACTTACGGCAAAACGGTTGTTCATTAAGTCGCAACACGGTACGTTCGATAATGATGTATCACGCGTTACTTCTAGACGTGCCTCTTATGAATTATGGTCAACCGTATTTTGGTTTCCTCGTTAGAAGATAGTCCTTCAAAATCGGGATGATTTTTCCCCAAATATTATATCCAAGGTATCCCAAAAGGGTGTACTCGCTTCTTGATTGGCCATTACTTCATGCTGAGGAGACTTTTCAAAAAGAGAGCATTTTATTTGGAATAAAGAGCGAGTATATCTAGTTATCTATATTAAACAAAAATTCTATTTAAAAAGAGTATATATATTTATGAAACGCTAGTTCGAGAATTTTTATTTTCAGAGAGGATCATTTTACGCATCGCTCTCGCCTTTCCTCGCGTCGTAAGAGTCGCGTAGAGTCGAAGTTCGGTCAGAGCGTGAAAGTTTAAAGGGAACGTCGGTTACGAAGGATTAACGATCGTGATCTAGTAGATCTCGATCGACGTGGGCCGAGGCGGACGTTCCTGGCGTCCTCGGCTCTCAGACAGGCGCCACGATTCGACTTCGATTTCGAGCGAACCGGAAAGACCGGATTGCCACCTCCACAATTTCGAAACTTCGAGCTCGACCGAACTACGAAATTTGAGCTGGACCAAATATTTTCGGATTATTTCATATTGGGAATCGCGTCGTAACTTTGGCATTTCTTGGATGCTTCCCGAAAATTAGAAGGCCGAGGGCCAAGTGTAACGTATTGACTCGGATATACACTTCTTTTTTTATAATCATGTAATTCGACAAACAGCTTTAACGCGCATAACGCTGGATAACGATGTTTCATCAATGATGGTCGATGGATAACGAAAATATATCTAAATTTAGTATAAATTTTAGGCCATTTTGCATACGGGTATCGATCGGTGATCTTAAAATCCCTTTGGTCGTTACCAAAGACTACGTACCTCGCTTCGGATAGTGCGGAAAATACTTTGAGGAAGTCGTTATTTCAAGATGTTCCTCATAATTCGAGCAGAACTACCGTTAAACCAGATTTATCGTCCGGTTTGATCGTTTTCAAAAGTTTTCATCGCGATTCACGGCGTTGCTCGATCGAGCGGAAAAATTCAGAAATTCATCTTATTAATGATAAATAACGATCCTTGTGGTCATAGCGAGCGTACCTATGCGCTTATTTTTAATTCTCCATCCGATCGTATGGAGCTTGGACCTTCGATCGACTAAATCGATGGTAATAATAATTCTCCACTTGCTGCGTGACCAATTGTTATAAACAATTACTAATTTCTAAATTTAAATTAAATCGATATTGAAGAATCGTAAAGATCAATGTGGTGAGTTAAATGATATTTCGAAAAATGACATGGAAAAAAGATTCTGTACTCATTTATTTCTAAATTTTAATCAACCTTAATTATCGAGCCACACACCGAGTGGACAAAAACGATTGCCTTTCTCACACGCATTGTCGTCCTCGCGACTAAAAATCTACTCTACTATACCCATATGGAGCAATGATTAAGTATAGAAAGCGATTACCTGCTAAGTCCAAATTCACGAGTTGTCTTAACAATTAAATAACATCAAGCGAGTTTGGAACATACTCGTCTCATTAAACCTATACCTATGCCGACAAATAAAAATCTCAAACAAACAACTGTAAAAAAAAGTTCCGTCAATAACATAAACAGCCGAAAACAGGCCGCTCCATAAACCCAATTTGTACGTACCGCAAGGCACTTGGGCAAGTCAATCGCGTTAATTGAAACGTACTGTAGATCAGCGAAGCAAGAAACGCAGCCCGCTGTTAATCTTCGTTCGAGCACCGAAAAGGTAAGGTTCGTGAATCGGCGGGTGATTTATCGCAGGCGGATGCGAGGCACGTTACCCTTTCGCAAGAACCTTTCGCCGTCGCGGAATTATGAGAAAGAAATACGGGCACGGTCCCGCACGTGAACCCGGCCCTCGAAAATCACCAATTTGCATAATTGTATCTCCCCTAATTGACGTTAAACCGTGCAATCTTGTTGTTAACGCCTGACGTAAATGACACGGCGGTGTGTACGCGTGTACTTACGCTCGCGTACGCGTGTGCGCGGGTTTCTCCCGACGGGACGGTCGTTAGGTTCGTAAGAAATATCGCGTGGGTATGAAAACGTCTTACGTCGAATTAAGCCGAGGTACGGAGCATGGCTGGTTGAGTTTTGAAAGGTATGATAAATATATCCTAGTTTTTACGACCGTCAAATGTGTCGTTTGGATTTAAAATGTTTACGATCAAACAGTGTTTCTTTATCGTTAGGTTTGGCGGATGTATCGCGTGGGTATGAAACCGTCTTGTATGGAATTAAGTGCAGTTTTCACTGTCGAACGTATAATTCTTGTTAAAAATATCAATAATCAAACGATTAACAACACCTTTGAATAGCTATGATTTTCTGTCGCACGTACGGTGCGTTTTGTCCTGATTCTAATTACTGAGAAGAGCCAAAGGAACTATGCGTATGATGAATTCAAAGTTACAAACCTCTTTGTATTAAAGTCATTGTAAATTCATTGCAAAGAAATAAAAACGACCATCGGTATGACGTTAATAATCCTCGTTTCATCATAATTATAATATTCTTCGTACAATCGTAACCCTCGTTTGGCTCTTGCAGTCGTTTCTGGATACGAAGTCCTGGCAAACTTGGCAAACAAACGTGGCCTACGAGAGCAAGGAGGATGACGCGTAAAAATGATCGTGCGCTCGGAATAGGTCGCGAGTACAATGCCACGATTCTTTCGGCGGACGAACGTTAGTTTATCTCGATCTCGCTGGATCGAGCCCCCCGATGACGTTTCGGTATGAGGAATAAAGATAAGGATGTAGGAAACAAGATCTACACGTCGGATAAGGCAGGAACGGGCAATATCTCACGATCAACGAAAGTTTCTCGCTCGGCCGCATGCGACTTTTGATATCTACGCCTACGAAGACAGATCGGGTATGCGCAGTGTGAACTTTAAAGGTGGAGTATCGTTGAAAAAAGGTGGAAGAAGAATTTAAGAAAAAAAGCATTATGGATGCACGTGCAAAATTTTTGACGATTTGCATTTGGAGGATTTTTATAGAAGAAAAAAAAAATTAGAGGTGGATCAGTTTTGATAAATGGACGAATATGGTGGCTATGAACATATGGCTTACGGCTTATGGTAATTGGCGCACGAATGTTAGGAGCGACCGTACTCGTTAATTCGTTAATTTAATCGAGCAAGTGGAGAGCGAGGAGCGAACGTAATCATTTTATCCCGTTCTTGGTTTTATCGTTAATAAAAACATACGATCGGCTATCGATGTTTAGAGCCTCCATGTTTATCCTTTCAAAGCCAGTATGGTGGTTGGCATAGACTCCAAAGTAACCGGCACGTATATCAATTTCCTAATAGACATAGATCAACGAATCACCCAACATCGTAAGAACACGCGACCGATAAAAAAATTAGTTTCTCAAGATCCATACTAGAAATAAAATGAAAAATCGTAAACGAGAAAATAACGAAGTATCCTATCTGCGTGGGTAGGCCACATAAGGTTACCGTCTCAATGCCACTGTGGCACTTTACACGGGCTCTACGAGAAACAAATAGTAAACAAAATCCCCAATAAAGAGAGATCAACGACACTCACAATGCCACCGACCTTAACTCAAAACGACAAAATAATAAACCAAATGCTCTCAGTCTTATCCAGAAAATTACATAAACCCACATCGCTAAGGAGAGAATCAATTTTCCAAGGTCCGCGAAACAAATAGGAATACGACTGAAAAAGGAGAAAATAAGAAAGTATCGAGGCGGGTAGGCCATAAGGTTACCGTCTCAATGCCAGTGTGGTGGTTGACCTCAGGCTCTCGACCTCCTTGGAGCGGTCGTCCGTCGTGGGAGGAGGAGGAGGAGGAGAAGGAGGAGGAGGAGGAGGAGGGAGCGGCAGGAGAGAGGCAAAAGGGACTCGCAGGTGCAGGCGGCCGCAGATTCTAGGGAAGATACTCGGGGTCATGGGTGCCGCGGTGAAATGTCAGCCGGTGGTATAGACTTTGAAAGTTCCTGTAGCCACGGCCGCGTTCGATCACCTTTCTAACGATCCACGAGCCGGCTCGTCGTTTCAAGTACGGCCCCTCCGCGCTTCCAAGGAGCGCCGATTGCGCGCTGACAATGAGCGATGAATATTTAAGCCCGTCGAACTTGGGGCCGCGGGGTTAACGCTGGAACTACTGGAGCGGCTCGGGATGACGGCTCGAGAATTACTTGGAAACATCCCGAAACTTCCGACGGCGTATTTGCGGAACATCCTTTCAGCGGCCTGTCACGATGTTATTACGCTTCGCGTTTGAAGCGATGGACGTGGGTCGAATTTCGAGAGGATGATGGTTGTGTGTATCGGGAAAAGACGTGTACGTACTAACCGAAGTAGCGTTAACCGATTTTTGGAAAAGAAAACGAACTGGGCTTCCAGCGTTTTAATGTACGGGACGTACTTTAATGATCTAATGGATTTATTTACCTTATCGGTCTGCATCTTTATCCGCAACTTTTTTTTTTTTATTTATTTTTCGGCACCGACTGCTATGGTTCTTTGGCCTAAGTCCTACTGTTTAAGTTGGGTTTCGAACGACCATTTATTCGCAACTTCTAGCTATGAGAGTCACGTTTACCTTCAAATTGTAACCATCAAAGTGATTTGCAAATGAGTATGTCTAATTAAAAAACGAATTAACCGAAAGAGGTATAAGAAAAAGACGTGTACCTATTGCAATGATCATCCGCGATGGAACGACCGCGAAGGATTGATTTTCGATGATCGAAGCAGAAGTACTTTCCGACCTCTTTGAAAGTACGCAAATGTACTCGAAACATCGGACAGGCGCATCGAGATGGAGGAAGTTTTCGTCGAGATCATATTCCGAACTTTCTTCCGTTGGCAGTGATTTAAGACGGCTGGGCTACGGACTTAATTCGATATCTGTCATCGGCTTTTTCGGAGATCCAGGCGCCGCGTCGCGATGCAAAAATACGTGTCTCCGGCCGAAAAACAAATTAGTACCGTCCGATGGACTTTTCGCGCTGGTCATCGGAAGGTCGATGCGCGAATAATCCGAAAACTGACGAAATCTACCTCGCGAATTTCACTACGAGGACTTTCTACCGATTCCTTTGTGAAGCGTTAATCCTGTGACAAACTGTTCTTTGATCGATGGTCCGTAAAAAAATTCGCCCCTATCGCGTAAAACCAGGAAATTTCTGCTGATTCGTCAAAAATCCTGTAGAAGCAGATACCGTATTAATTTAGAATCGCAATGTCGGGTTTTGCACTTCGAATATATCCTTCCAGGTATATTAAAAGCGATAAAACATATAAGAAAAATAAAAAAAATGCGTGGAAACTTGAAAATTAAATAATAAACAATCAGTGGGATGCGAACAGAGAAAGGGACAGAATGAGAAAATGTTTAATCCACGAAATAGCCATAAACGGTAACATACGTGTGGAGTTGAATCTCAGTGAGTCCAATAGGCGCTAGTGTGAGTGCGCGATTATAAGGAATGTTTCGATCCTTCGGTCGTGCATATTTTATGCGAGACTTAAGAATAGCTGCTCTTGGAATAGCTGCTCGCTAAGACCACATATCCAAATGATATATTCAACCGAGCAAGAGGATAGCCAGGAGCCACGATATCCTATTAACCATTTGTCTTACAACGACTCTCGCTGGTGTCTTCTACTCCAGAGCCCAATGTAACCATATATAATTATATAGAATTTCATCCAAATCTAGGAAAGAAAAATGAACATGCACGACCAAGGAGGCTCTATATTCGACAACAATGTACTCGAAAGCTGTAATCTATCGATGGAATAGTCAAAATAAAACAAATACTCGCGCGTGACTCGATGGTCGGTGAGAAAAATCGCGAAGCAAAGGGTTAAGAAAGAGATTTCTCCGAATGGGAGATCGAGAGAAATGCGAGTAGGCTATCGATGAGTCAATACGCCTGGACACACTTCGCCGATGTAGGTTGAACGACTCCTCGTGGTATGTAAATGGAAGAGGAATCGAGATTACACGTGGGCCGGCAAAAGGAGCGAGAGAATCGTGCATCGAGCGGGTAAGCGGCTGGGATCCTTTGTCTCTCCAGATAAGAGAAAGGAGAAGAACGTCTCCTTCCTCGAATGCCTTTGCAGTGTGCAAATACGTGCAAATACCGAGAGTATACTTACCGGCCAGCTATTCGCAATGCTGGATTATTACGTTATTAACATCCTGGGATTTGTGACAAGCACATCATCGATGCGTCGATGCATCGTCGATGCAGCGTGGAATCGGTGTAATCGATGGCTGCTCGTCGAAGATATAATCCACGATAATGCATCGATGTAAAAATATAAAGGATGTCGAATCAGAGGCATTTCCGAGGACTCGCCGGTGTTTCGACAAAGATGCGTTATGTGGATGAAGGTTACATCATCGGTAGATATATTTCACAAATCATCGGTACACCTGCAGCGCTAAGTCACCGATACGAGACGCGAATACGAACTTCCTGCACTCGTGAACTTTCATTTATGACTAATCACTTGCTCGAAATCGCGAGTACCGCTGGCGACTCATTGGTATTTTTATGAAGCTGCCGTTATTCGAACGAGAAATGTTTCATCGACGTATCTCAAGTGCCATTATACTTACGGTACCGAGACGCGATTACGAGCTTCTTCCACTTATATCATATTCCATTTATTACTAATTACTCCATCGAAATTGCGGATGTTACTGAGGACTAATTAATATTTCTACGAGGATGCCTTTGCTGAGATGAAAAATAAAGGAAAGCTTTTTATATTTAAAAACTCTCATTCGTAACTATTTCAGTACTCGATTAAAATCATCGGTTATATTTAGAAGCAAAACACATCAAGGATATTTATACCTACTGCGTTAAGTCATTAATATGAAAAATAAATGCACGCTTCCCGCACTTATGAACTTCCACTTGTAACTAATTATGAATTCGATTTAAATCACGAATATGGCTGGAAACTCACCGGTATTTGTACGAAGGTTCCATTATTCAGCTGAGGGTAGGAGTACAATGGCACGACCGGGACGGAGCCGTTCTTCAGGAAGATCGGTCCCTGAATAGGAGTGACGTGCGCGTCCCTCGGCACGTCCTGCTCGTCATCGTCGTAGTAATCCTCGAAGTCGTCGTCGTAATCCAGGACGGCGTGGACGGAAGTCTTCGTTCCTGGACCTGCGTAGCTTCCGCCGTTGACCCTCGTGTAGCTTTAAATCAAATGCAAACGTGTAAAATCGGTGATCCGACATAATGTTCTGTTTGGCCAGTCTTTAGAGTCTTTAATGCCCTTCAGAAGGTATATTATAGAATTTCTGTTTATCTCCAGTACTATACACACACGCACGCACGTACACCTGCGCATGTATTGATGCGCATCATATACGGACGAAGATACATGCGCACAAGTATGCGCACATAGACGAAATATGCGCACGAATATACGCACGTAGGCATGCGCACAAGTATGCGCACATAGACGAAATATGCGCACGAATATACGCACGTAGGCATGCGCACAAGTATGCGCACATAGACGAAATATGCGCATGAATATACGCACGTAGGCATGCGCACGAGTATGCGCACATGCACGGATGCGTGCATAGACGCGTTTGTACGAGCTTCTGCCTGTGTATGTACACGCGCGTATGTAAGTTTTCGTCCGTTACGTGCTAGCGTTATTTGTACGCCAAGTAGTTATAGCAGGCAAATAAGTAATTAAATAAATAAATATATAACGACGATCGAAATTCGGCCGAACCGACTCAAAATCCGACGCGCGATATTATAACTGGTTTCTTGCCAAATTCTACTGGTTTCCTCGGCCGAAATGATACCAGGCGCGCATTGCTCAATCCGCGAAACGGATTGGCACCGCTTAATCGGCGGGCGTAAATGTGAAGGATATACGGATTTTGATGCAAAGCTGATTTACTCGGATACTCCATTTCTTTGGAACTCCAAGCGCCGCACGAGGATCGATCTATCGCGTTTTCTGCTTCATCGCGTAACGCGGCTTTCGGCTCCTCTATACGGTTTATGGATATATGACGAATACCGTAACTAAGATATCGCTATATACTTTTGATCCGATCACGTTTTGCTCGTCGGTGCAATCGATGACATAATTGAGAATTGAGGAGGACAGGTCGAAACTTCATTAGGAATACCTTGCCGCGCATTGCAAAGAACCGAACCCTGGCATCGTTACATAAATAATCGTCCGCCGTAATTAACGAAGTCGATCCGCTTTCGCCGAGCTTTTAGGCGGTAATTATGGGGTTTTTTGGGCAAAAACAATGGCACCTTGCAGTCCGGACGTTTTGTCATCGCGCCTTAATTTGTGTGGCCCAATTACCCGGCCGCGCATCGATGCCATTTAGAGCGATGAAGTTGTAAAACCTCGCTTAATGATTCGAGGAAACGCAAGATCGCCAGAAAGTACGATCGCGAAGGACGCGTAAAATTTCATTGGCGAAGTTCGGCAGTTGGAAAACGATAAAACCAAATACGCGGAATTCGCTTCGTTACGATCTGGGATACGTAAAAAATGCGGGATTAATAATTGCGTAACTAATTAAGAACGTCGATCCACTTACAACGACCTTTTAGGCGCTAATTACGGAATTTTATTTTGGGATATACAATGGCGCCCTTTGTCGCGATTACTTAACTCGCGTGGATCGATTAACCGAGATACATCGATGCCATTTCGAGAGACGTGGAAAATACAATTTTCGCGGAAATACGATACTTTTCCCGTTCACGCCTTTTTTCTTAATGATAACAATTTAATTTATCAAACACTAAGATTTATTGTTTTAAGTATCTTCCCTCTCATCGATCATCGATCGTGAGTGCCGAGTCGTCGAGGATCGATCAACGGCGAATAAGCGGAATTTGCATTATCGCGATCTTCGATACGTAAAGAGCAAACGATAAATGATTGCGTAACTAATTAACGACGTCGATCCACTTTCGCTGGGTTTTTTTTTCTGGCGGTGGAAAGAAATCATTTTCCCGCAAAACCAACGGCGTCGTCTGCACGTTCCTCGTTTTGCCACGGTGCCTTAATTTATGTGGCCTAATTGATCGTGGAATATCGATGCCATTTAGAGCGATGAAGTCATAAAACACCGGTTAACGATCCGAAGAAACTCGTCGTCTTCGGAAAGTAATCGTCTTCGTAAGAATACATTCTCCTCTCCTCGTTATAAGTCGATCCTGGCCGTCCGATCACCGAGAAAGTCTCGACCTTACTCGTTTCGTCCAAATTTTGCGACGAATGAACGATCCTTGCTTATAATTATATACGACGATCGACTGCACGGCCAACGTAAATAACAAATCTCACGTAGATCAAAGTGTACTTTGAAAATCGTGCTTTCGTCGAGTATAAAGGAATACCTCGAAAAAAATTTGTTCCTCGGAATAATTTTTTTTCTTAGGCAAACGTTCGTTAAAAAAAAAAACTATAAAATCGTCGCGTATTTTAAATTCCTTCCATCATAAAATGCCTTTTTTCTTTTCGAACGAACATTCGTTAAGAGGTAAATCTCATAAAACAATAGGTTCCAAACGATCGTAGCGGTCAGTGCCGTAAATAAATTCCAGAAGAAACCCATAAAAACCTTATAAAACTCCAGGACATTACGTTAGAACGTAATAAATAGAGCTACGATGCCGTAGTGAATCTTCGCCTCGGACTTCCACGAGGAAGACTCGAGTTCGCATCCCGCCCATTACCTCTGCTCTTTCCATGCGATACGTATACCGTAGCTCTGGTGATTTGGAACCCACCTTAAACGGTAGATCCTAGACCAAATAACCCTAGCGGTTGGTGTCAAAAATTAATTTAAAAAAACAATACTGCAAAAGTTCCATAAACAACACTCTTGAGCATTCTCACGAATAACATTGTGCCGCCCCGACAAAGGAAAAATGTCAATATATTCATTTATCTGTCCGCATGCTGCAAGAAAATCGTGAAAAATCTCACGAGCAACCTCGTCTCAAAGTTCCACAATTTTTCAAAGAAAGTGTTATATGAATAGTAGTGAATAGTGTTAAGATGCTCCCGATTAAACTAAAACCAAACTCGATATAATCATAATCACACGTACCTACTCAACACTTATTCCACGACCAATTTTATTTTATCATCTAACCAATTTTATTTCATCATCTAACCAATTTTATTTCACCATCCCTCCCATTGGAAAGACTAGAGTCCGATTAGAAGAAGAAAAAGAAGGAGGAAACGAAAACCTCCGCTTACCCATTCGGCCTCTCAGGGTAGCTCTCCTGCTCCGATGGCCTCTGCGTCCTCGTTTCTTGCTCCTGCCTATCCCCATGTCCACGTTGCTGAACGCTCTGCTGTGGCGCCGTAGGTGGTCTCATCTGTTGTTGCTGCTGCTGCTGCTGCTGCTGTTGTCTCGGCTGCGTCCTCCTGAAGTCCTGCTCGAAGTTCACGTAGCGGGTGTCCTGGCTGGCGGAGAAGGAGGAGCGCTCGACGAAGCTCTCCTGACTCCTCTGCTGGCCAGACTGGCGTTGCCTCTGCTGCTGCTGCTGCTGCTGCTGCTGCTGGTACCTCGCAGGTGGGATGTAAGGCTCATTCTGAAAGGGCTGCCGCTCGTTGAAGTTCGCGGCAGGCGCCGCTGGCAGTACGGCGTTCAGTCGAAGGTTGTTGACCGTCGAAGGGCCGCCATTGGCGTACAAAAAGGGCGCCGGTGTGGCCGACTGATACGGCAGCGTGAAGTTTACCAGCGACATCGTTCAGGATCGCGCTAGATCCTCCTCCGCGCAGCACGATAAACTGGCTTTTGAGCGTTGGGACGATCAGCTTGGACGATCGTGATCTTGATCGCGAAGAGAATCGAATGGTCTTGCTGGCATTAACTTCATGGTCCAATCGGGGCGTTGGAGTCTCGAGGACTTGACCGCCGAGTCTGGAGATCGGATGGCTTGGATTGGTCCAATCGTGTTTTTCTCTCTCTCTTTCTCTTCGTTAACTTCCTGGCTGGATATTGGATCGAGTTGGTTGTTTTTGGATTTTAGACTCGAAGGTATTTTGATCGTGTAGGAATCGCGTGGTGTGAGGGGATGGGTATTGAGACGTTGGAAGTGTGGAGGTTGTTTGATCTGGGATGGTTTATGAGTCTCAGGAAAATGTTCGACCGATTTCTCGACGAAGCTTGTATATCGGATTTTTGTTAAAAAGAGCGAGGAGTCTGATCACATCTAGATCTTCTTTTTTTGTGATTATATGGTAGAACGCAAAGGTGGGTGTAAAGAAAAGTTACCGAAGATCACCGAGCAATTTTGGGATTTATGATGATCGGGCGTTAAACGAAGAAATAATCGGATACTTGGAATAGATCTGGTAAATAGTGTTCGTGGGTTATAGATGATTATAGAGAATCAACCCTTGTCTTTTGTTGCCGCAAGAGTTTACTCCGCTGCCACAAAACTACTGTCCTTTCTTCACATCCGATGATCGATATCTTCGATCTAGTTCCGATTTTCATTTATCCTCCTCCTTTTGCAAGACTTCGATTCACGTATGGTATCTTCTTTCCTCGAGAAATTCGTCTTTGCACCGCTGGAAAGAAGAAGAGACATTGGTCAGACTTGGAATGACGCACGGAGCTTAAAAATTATTCTAAAGAATGACCGATCCGTCATTTCCACCATTCCAGTAATTTACTGTCACCAATCGTCTCTGAGCACAGTACAGAGTCAGAGTCGGAGTCAGTCAAAGTCAGAGTCAAAGTCAGAGTCGGAGTAAAGAGCACGAGTATGGAATAACGCTAAATCATCCGTGTCGCAATAATAGCAATAAAGTACCGTTACTTATCAACACGAGTCGCTGGCGAAAGAATACCCGAACCGACCACCTCGTCAATCTCACATACACCACAATATTTCCAGGCGTAAAGAAAGTAAGCGATTAATCAAGAACTCTACCGTGCATGCAAATACGATGCGACGAGCGGTAATAAGGAAACGTCTTTTGTTCGCGTAATACTTGAGAATAGAAAACGCGCTTTTATTGCATTCGTTGGCATTTATGTTGTCACGAGATACAATGGGCTATTTGATCGTACGGAAAAACTGTGATCGCATACACGTTTAATTTAATACCTTTTATTATTACGCACTTCCATGGTTTCTCGATTGAGTTATTAATAGGCTATTGTGAAGTCCGTGATGTGGCACGTTTTCTGTAGTTTCAATTTTAACTCTGGACGTCGATCGCCCTAATCTACTTTCGTCGCGAGAATTGTCCTTATCACTATATAGTATTTCTACTAAATATCTATAATTCAATCATTCTTCGTTTATTCATTTCCTTAATATTTGCAATTTGATCGTTGATCATTCATCTACACGTACTTGGCCACGTACTCGAGTATTCCTCAAGAATTTTACTCTTTCGATCGATGCGAAAGAATCCACCACTTTTCCCCCTTCAGATTTTTCATTATCGAGGGAGTACTCGTACTTGTCGAGATACATCGAAGATACGATGGCGGGCATGTAACATTTTACAAATTGCCCAGGTGGAAGGAGTAAGAGAAACACGGAGGAGCGAGCGAGCGAGCCAGTGAGAGAGAGAGAGAGAGAGAGAGAGGCAGGAGAAGAGAGAAGATGATAAACGAGAAAGAGAGAAAGACAGAGAAGGACGTCCTCCGATGCAAATTTCCAGCGAAGTGTCGCGCACATTTAAATGCAAAGCCGATCTTATCGCGAGTGGTTATCGGCAAATGCGATCCGCGGGCCACGGCTACGTGCCTTTAAAAGCCAGAATCTCGCATAAAGTTCGCCGACTGGCGCGCGTATGTAGCTCAACCGAAGCGAGCTTAAATATTTATATTAGACGCCTTCGATAACGATCCGGCGTGTTCCACGCTTTCGCGAGTTCCGCTCCCACCCAGATCGCTTCCCCTTTTTTTATCTCGACGCAACGCGGTCCATCCACTGCACGTCGAAACGCGAAGGGCTCTTCTATTTTGAATTCTATTGGATTTTTATTCCATCCGAATTTTCTGTTTGAATTGAGAGAAAGAAAATAAAAGTCGAGGCTGGTTTCGATCAGAGGTAGACGTTTACCACTCGTATTTTCAACGGCTTTTTGTTATACGAAGATAACGCTTAAAGATCGATCGTTTGCCAGCATAAATATGTGTTTAATATATACCACTGTGCGTTCTTTCATATCGACGCGGAATTGAAGTCTTCATCTAAATTTGATGTCTAGATTTGAAATTTTCTTCTAAATCGGCACGTTGCGCGGGGAAAGGATACGTTTATCTCGAAACGTATCGCTTTAAGAAAAGAGGGGGTCATATGTCGGGTAGGACGTAACGTCAAGATCAGGAACCGTGGAGCGCCGAAAAATCACCGGGTCGTTGTGCAACCAGCGAGGCGCAATTACGTTTGGCGAATGCATTTTAAAAGTGGCCGCCCGCCCGAGTCGTTCTATCCATCAAGAGCATTAACGCTAAACGTACTGCGCGCTGTCGGTCTTTTCAATACAGATCTCTTTCAAATTAAATTCGCCTTTTAAAAATTGAATTAATCCTTTTGCGAATTAAATTACTCCTTTTGCAAATTGAATCGATTCCTTTGCGAATCAAATTCTGTACTCCAAAGACCACTTTTTGTATTCCAAAGAGTTAATCTCACGCGCGATCGTCGCGTGTCTTTCATAAATCTCGATGCTATCGGCTTACATCGGAGGATCCCTCGATTCCGTGCGAGTCAAACACGTTTTTACATTCCACGCATCGTTAACGCTTTTGCAGGGTGTATTCGATACGTCCAAACATTGGAACTCAAGGCCGTGGTAGAATCATAAACGATATCATTAACGATATCGAACGCTCGTAGGCCATTTAAATTGAATTTTCATCGGCAGAATCTTAGGATCTCTGGATGGTGGCTATTTCCTCGTTCTTAAGTTCGTCGCACTAAAATACATTATCAAATTATATTATTCACCGAGAATTCGCCCATCGCTCAATTCCAATCGTCGTTCCATTTTCAAAATACCTTCACGCGCCGTGACTTTATCTTATCGGTACGTTTCGCGAACGATGCTAGTATACTTCAGATCGCTATAAATCATTTATACATCCCACCGATACACGATAAAAACACATTTTTAAATTAACAAACAACGATTACGTTATACGATTAGTCCAAACCTTCCCCTCGTGTCCAACCTTGCCATTATTTCAAACGTATTTATCCATAACACTTTTTCTCGGCCCGCCAGATACTTTAGAATTCACAATTTCACCTAAGTAAAACTTAGGGTAACCCCTGGGTTAAAGGCATCAATCTTGTTCACGATTTCGAGAAACCTCAGCACCGTCCTCTTTCACGAGTCGGCTGTACGAGCTCGACGTACAAAGTCGCGTGCAAAAAAGAAACAAAGCACCTCCTCCTCCTCCTCCTCCTCCTCCTCCTCCTCCTGTCGTTACGTGCGTCAGCCGCGTGCCTTTCGTAAATCTCGCGTCGTCGTCCTTTCACGCATCCGTATTTCGATCCGCGCCTCGATTTCAGGACGGGAGCGCTTTCTACGGGACGTTCGGCCCGATGAAAGTGACAGGGGCGCTCGTTATTCCCCGGGGAGGAAGAAGAAGAGGAGGAGGGAAGAAAGAGGAGGAGAAAGAGGCCCGTTACGCGTTACGTCCGCCGAATTGCACGATCGCGATCGACGGCCGTCGATGGAAGACGAGGATGCAGCTCGAAAACTCCCTGGCGAGCGACTCGCGAGAATTCGACACCACGACCGCCCGATGCGCTTGACTTTGCTCGATGATTCGAGCAAAAGTCAGGGGAGAGATGTTTGTCTCTGGAACTCGTCTCCTCAATTTATTGGGTTGTTCGGAAAGTAATTTCGTTTTTTCCCGTCACAGGACTTAATTACGTTTTTTCGAAACCAACTTCACACTTAAGCCGCATAACCATTATATGTCTTGAGAGCTGATATTGCAAGGCTTGTGTGTGAAAAAGTTCTATTAATTCTGCACAGTAGTTTTTGGTTGGTGAAAAACGAAAAACAAAACGAAATGACTTTCCGAACAACCCAATACTTTAGCCTACGATTCGGTGTTTTTGTCGGGTAAGAGGTGTAAGATTGATTTCGAAGGAATCACCGCTGTATGTATGATAAGGAGATATGATATGCTACTCTTACTCGTTTCGTTTGCTGGATCAAGTAATAAATGTCGATGTGGTCCTGACGAGCAGTACATAGCATATATATAACACGATACGATGCATCACTGCTCGTCAAGACCACACCAACGTTTATTATCGAATAGGAGATAGCCGTGTCTGATTAAAATCAGTATCATCCACTTTTTCCTCGGAATTGATCTTCTAATATCAGATTGGTGCAAAAGTTCGTGCGGAGTTTCAAATGATGGAGTTATGAGAAACTCCGCACGAACTTTCGCGCTCACCTAATATAATATATAAAAGTCGACTCGGATATAGTAGACTTTAACCTTATTTGCGCTCTTGAAGGCGGAAGTTCGAATACGCTCTTTCAGGACGTAGAAAAGATATCGCCATAGAAAAATGGTCCTCCTTGAACGACACGTTCCCAGTTCTCTCTCCGGGACGGATTCGATTTTAAATGCGTGCGTTTCGTAGATCCTGCTCGAGATCGTTCATCCTCATCGCCTTCGCGATCCTTCTTCCTTACGCCACGAGCTTTAATTTCATTTTCATGCTTACGATAAAATATCGTAATTTTCAATTACACCCCGTCACTTCGGTATCCGCTTTCTCACCACACGTGGCCACCGCTATATATACATATAACCCGACTCCTCGTTGCACATCGTCCCGACCCCTTCGCCCCCCTTTTTCCCTTCAGCCGCTGCGTGTAACCTGTCATACATTAATTGGCCAGGGGTCAACAAAAATTTGAGGCCGCTTTCCTTCGAAAATTAAGTCCCCTGGCGTGCGTACGCGGAGCCTCGGGTTGCGCAACGAGCCTCACCAGTGGGCCGGTCCGGCAAACTTTTTAAGGACGGCCCTCCGGGCGTCTCGCGCAAAAACGAAGCGACGTCCCGAGTTCACGTGGCCGTTAAGAGGGAGGGAGTGATATAACGAGCAATTAAGCCATCGATCGAATATTTATCAAGGTGGCTTCCCCGGGGGGAGCGGATGCGAATTCCTTTCTTTCGCGTGCGCCAAACCAATTTTTCTCCCGGCTCGCACCAAAAACGCGGCACGAGCTTGTGGATTATTCATTTGCCCGAGCGGCGGGCCGGTTAATCAAAGGGTTTCTCTGGCGATCGACGAGAAATTGGGTGGTCGGAGGAGCGCGTACGAGCGTGCGTCGTTCCTTGGCCGCCTCGTTTTTGTCTTTAACACTGTTCCTACCACGAGCGGTCGGTGATTTCTTTGAAAAATCGTAGAACTTTGAGGCGCGCTCGCTTTTGAGATTGTTCGTGATTTCCTCGCAGCGTACTTTTTCCGTAAGGATATATTTGGTACGCTTAAATCTGTCTGGAAAATGGCTGGTAGGAATAGTGTTAAATTCATCTTTGGACATTGAGCGCCGAGGTGATTCGGCCTAGGAGTGATCCTTTAAGGTGCGTCGCGAGCTATCAAAACTACGATATAGGTGTCGCGTGGAAAAACCAGAGGTGATAAGCGTGATTTTTATCCGCCCTTCGGTAGAGTTTGTGCTGGATAAACTCCTTTTTTTAAGAGCTATGGTGTTGTAATAGTTTTTCCATATGTATACTCTGGTGTTTTGGAACCCACCCTAAACAGTAGGTCCTATGCCAAATGACCTTAACACTAGAACTACCAAACCGGTCAAAATGACTGGTCAATCCTTTCCTTAAAAAATCGTAGCACTTCATGACGATGTCTTTTTTTTAGATTTTCCATGATTTTCAAGCAGTGTTTAGATCATTATTTTGATGTACTAAAATTTCCTCTTACTCTCCCCTTTTCGTTAAAGATGTACGTAGTGTTCTAAATACGCCCAGAAAGTAGCTGGTAGTTTTAGTGTTAATATACAATTAATGGATTAAAGAAAGAAGGGAAGAATACTTATATACCATCGCCTCTGGGTGGATTTTCCACGTGATATGTACGCCACACTTCTGGTGATTCTGAATGCACCTTAAACACTGAGTCCTAGGACAACCTAGCTTTTAGTGGTCTGCGCCATAGATGAATTAAAGAGAGAAAGGAAGAATACTCGTATACCAACAGCACGAGAGGATTTCCCACGAGGACGCAGGAGGAGCCGTGTTCCGGTACTACCAGTTCTCGTTCTGGTATTTACAGACCGACCGCGTGGCAAATGCGAGAACGAAGGTGCTGACCAGAGCCGGACTAATGTCGTAAAAAGGAAGAAGAAAAAAGGGAGGAAAGACGCGTGAAAGGACGCCGCGCAAAAGTGAGATTTATGAAAGGCACCGATCGTATTTATGTAACGCAGATATCAAGGAGGGCTCCTGGAATTACCGCATAGCCCGTAAACCAAATTGGGGAGTAGCGAGATCGAGCAAATTGAGATGACGTCCGACGGTTCGGAAAGTGCTGTCGTTTTCTCCCTCAAATTTCACGTCATTATGCTAAACTCGCCCTTCTCGGTTGGTCGATGGTCGATGGAAAATACAAAATTAATCTTGTCGCCGAGTTGCCAAACTTTTGCAACGTGGAATTTGATACCACTTTCCGTCACTGTATATTTTTAAACTTAACGCCCGAACGAGTGTAATACTTACGATGAAAGCGAATTAAGCTGCCATTTGGCGAATTGGAAAACATAATAAATTTCTGAAGCACGGTTTAACGCCAAGTACGATGCTGATAGGTCGATCAAACGTGAAGCATCAAATTAATCTTGTATCCAAGCACATCGGATTTTGTACCGACAAATTCGATGTCTCGCATCGGGTTATTGGCTCGTTTATTCAACGTAATTCTACGTCATTTAAAAGTCCGTAACTTATTGCTCCCGACGTAGCTCTACGTCATATATTATTAAAGTCTGCAACTGGTTCTTGCCGGCGTTTTGCGTCATTTTAAAATCGATAACCGATTGCCACTACCGTGGTTCCGTGTCGCTTTTCGTTTACAACGCGTTGTACGACGAAGAAGAAAATCACTTAGGAAGAGCTTGGACACGTCTGTCGCGAATCGTTCGGTGCTATCCAGTGGAAAAATGCTATTTTTTGAAAGGACGCTTGGAAGGTACGGAAAAGTTCCTAGGAATTCCAGTAGATCGAGACGACCATCGCGCGACGTATGAACAGACTCGTCTGACCCGACATATCGATGTTTGAACGATGTATCTTTTCTTGGATTTCAAATCTCGCCCATCACATCTTGATTATGCATACTTGCTCTTGATTATCCTCTTGCTCAAAAGGTACATGAATTAAACAAATGATTGTAAGTACAATTACTCGCAAGGACCATTCGTTTAATTCACATCTTGATTATTTTCTACATAACATACACGCTATAATCGGTTGGAAGAAAAAAACAATAGATTTAATAGTATAATCAATCATTCAATAGAACAATAGTATAATCCGCCTCTACTAATCGAGTACCTCTAAATCGTTTTTCTTCAAAATTTAAATTTTTTACCAGAGAATAATAATTCATGCCGGAAAGGATTAAATAAGCTTGACAATGAATATTAAGATTCCAAAAAAGAAACCTCTGCAATCGAGAATATAAAAATGCTCCGTTTCAACTCCTCCTCTTTAACCTCCTCAGTGGCAATGGAATTTTAATGCACGTTTACTACATTCGAATGAACGTAAGTGCCTCCGATTCTCGGTAGGCCTTAAAGCCGTACGATGCAAATATGTAAAACAAGCATATCAAATAGTCATTTTATGTTACCACTGATGTATAATTCACGTCGCAAAAGGAGCAGATATAATTGCATTGTGCTTGGAATATGAGAGAAGCGGCCCTGAAGAGGTTTTTCTCCTCTTCGTAACGTTCGACTCGAGATTTTTTTTAATTATACCATCGAAGTGCTCTATATCGAATATAATCGACATTCCAATAACATCGATTGAGTTAATAGGAAAAGTATGTTAATATATAAGTATATAATGTTAATTATAAAAGTTTATAATCAATATTATTATACATTCCACTAAAAAATATTGTAATAGACGATAGTATTTATTACGACCGTTGTATAACAAAAATTCGTATTCGAAAAGTTTATTCGTATTCCACGTAAGTTATGCGTATTTTTTCGTATCTTGGGCAACAATCTTGATTCTCATAAGAGGGAATTCAGCGTACGACAATAAATCCGCGCGTCCACGCGCCACGTCGCAGGGCGGTTCGATTACGGCCAATTAGCCGGCCGAAGCTCGTAACTTAATTTCGTCGGGAATAAAAAAAACAAAAAAAAAATACCATAAATGCTCGTGTTCGATCATTAAAATTAATTCTTAAAAAGAAAGGGGGACATATATTTCTTCTTTTCCTTCCGTTCACTTATTTTCTCAATATCACCATTGATATTTAAATATAATTCGTTATTGTATTAAATTGTCGGCAGAGTCACGACGCGTTTGTGCAACGGATGGCTTTGAAAAACAGAAAAAATGCGTCATAACTATTTCGACGATTCCATACTTCCGGTAAACTCAAAACCACGCCACTTTTTGCATGGCATATGTTGAGAAAAATAAATCCTCTTCTCCTTTTTCTTTATGCACGATTAACGAACTAAGCTCATTAAACTATTTTTTTTATTCAATTTCTATATAATTCATTATAAAATGTACTTTAATTTTCATAATAGAATTTATTTTTATTGGACTATGCTTATCTTGAAAAGCACTCTAGGGGGCAATCGAGAAGTACTTTTTTCTTTCAAAAAGTACGGAACTACCGCGATCAAAAGAAAAACGTTTCATGCCCCATGTAGCAAACCCAGAGGAGCATTTAAACTTCTGTTAGTCCGAAAGAAAAGGACTTCGCGGAGGCGTCGTCGTGAAACCACCGAGGGAGCAATAATTACCTGCGGCGACCTGTGAACCGATAAAATTTTGGCCGCTCCGTTCGAACGAGTTTGCCCGCCCGTCACTTTCGCCCGGCCGGATGACTTTCTTCGAAATTCTGTATGCAAAGCGCGTTTTCACCGGCGGCCAAAAGCCCTCGCGCTAACTCTCCTATTCCCGGTTTACGCAGAACGCTCTCTATTTCGAGGAAGTCCGCCCGCCTCGTCTCGCCAAAGAACGACGATCAAAGAAGAAGCTTAACGCGCTGTCTGCCACCAGATTTTGAGGAAGTCTCTAATACGGCCAACGTGAAAAAGCCACTGGCTTCTCGATTTTGTATTATAGAAAATCATGCTCGATATACGAGCCGTTAGATGTTTTTAAGCGACAAGGATCTATTTTTAGTTACAAATACCCTACTTTCTGTTTACTCGATTCATCCTTTTTATTACTACTTTCAAATTTGATACGTCCACAACCTTGGAAAAGCAAGATAAATGTATCATAGGTTAACGATTTTCTTAAACATCGAAATGCAAAACTTTAAATACCTTCAGATGAATAAAAGTGGCGCTACTTTCAAATACAACGATTCGTATATCGATCATTGAGTATATCGGAGTAAAAACAAGAATAAAAGGAACATACGCATCGACATTGGCTTTGACACTGGCAAAGAAATCCAAGGGTACTTGATTTTAAACGATGAACGAGCGTTAATTCCGATTACGGACATTGTCGAACGAACGCAAGGTATGATAATTCTCAACCTCGGACTACCGACAGGGATTACACTTGTCGAGCGATGATCCTGCATCAACGTGGATTACGGATGTTAACGCAAGATAACATACATCCGTCGTACGTGCGAACGTACATAATTTTCTTAATCCTGCGCCCCTGTTATCGACTACAGTCGTCCTTTGCCGCTGAAAGGACGCACGATACTTTCGTCGTACGATCGAACGACATACGCAACGAGATAATCCTTTTGCTACCGACGTCCTTTGTTAAACGATAGCCGGGCCTTAATGCGGATTATAGACGTCGACTCGCCTTCCCGAAGACCACCTGGACGAAGGCCTTTGACTCGACGATGCTTCCGGAGATTCGCGAAATAACTTCGCGCATTTTCTCCGCGGGAATCCCGCACGGTTTTCCCGCTTCTTTTTTCTCCTCCACCGCCGAGGGATCAAGGGGCAAGAATTTTACGGCTGTTGCGCGACACGATTGTCGCAATGAAACGTATTGGGGACCGAAAATATGCTCGGAAAGGAATTTGATACGAGACGATCGTAAAATGATTATACGGTTTAGAAGAGTATTCGTGGATTTATGTAATGTTGTTCTATGTTAATGGAAAGGGTGATTCTGTAAAGTGTATCGAAACTGTATTATTTTATCTTTTATACAAATCATAAGGACACATTTCTATCTGTTTTTAATCGAGGTTTCGAGATACGTTTATCGCGTCAAAAGAAAATTATTACGGATATTAGTAGAGTTAGACATGCTTATGGAGGAACGACAAATTTATGAAGAGAAGTCTCGATTCGGAAATCATAAAAGTTCATAGATACTTATTCGGAAACTTGACGTTTAGATCGTCTAAAGAGCGTTAAAATGATACGTTACGTCAAAGCCACGTAATTAATTATGATGTACGTTCCTAAGTATCGAGATAATTACCGAGAGATCCTTCATAACCGATCTAATGGACCATAATCGGTTCAACCCACTACACGTTCAGCGGTCTTTTCAATGGTTCGACGAACAAACCTCTTAGATTCATAGATTCTCCGCGTGGTTTGGCACGAACTTAGAGCCTGGCGTGATTTCTAACGAAAAAGAACGCGTTCCTGGCGCGCACTTTGAATACAGATGTTCCTCGAAAGAGGGATATGGCCCACCTGGGGGAGAAAAGAATTGCCTTGTTATCTGGAATGGTAAAGAGCGAGGGTCGATTCGTATGATTTACATTCTCCGCCGAATCTCGTCATGCGCCGCGTATACATTCGATTCACGTCAAAACCGGGCAATTTTGGCGTCCTTTCTTGCGTAATTTCTCCGAATTCTTCGATTCAGACTTCTCGACTTCTTTTGCCGGTCCGCGAACTACGCGAAAGCTCGTCAGGGAGCATCGAAGTTCCGAGTTTCTACAGAGGCGAATACTCGTCTTATTTGACCCACTTTTGGAGGAACGTCGATCCATTTCGTATATCGTTTATAGCGAGTATTATTAAATATTGGAGTATTGTTAAATACGGAAGATCGTCGAATGAGAAGAGTATTATTTATATTGATCATCCACGAGTGTTATCGAAGGTTATTAAACAGGGATTTTATGCGGTTTTCGCGCGTTTCCATGGAAGCGAATTAATTTCGTATATCGTTTATCGCGCGCATTATTAAAGGATGGAGTTGGTCGTAAAAATTCTGGTCCGATAAAAACGCGTGTATATTATTTCTTTTCGCTTACATTAATGTCACTCTGTTGATCTATTCGTCTATTATTTTTTTGCCACCTGCCATCGACATTTTGCGATTCCCATTTGTGCGCGCCGGTAAAGGAAACCGCGGAACCGTGACTTCGTTCGAATGGATCAAAATGGGATATAATGCGCCTGTTTGTCGCGGCCGACGAGGCATTCCGCGTTTTACATATCAATGATTACTCACGACTCGCAGCCCGCTGCCTCTGGCCGAGCGCGTTGTTACAAAATTTTGATTAATTATCATCGGTGTTGGCGAATAGAAATGCGCAAAGGCGCGGCCAAAAAGAAACGCGAATGGCTGGCTACCTCTTATTGAGCGTGTCAACGATATTTGCTCACTGCAACCGTGTATATTGTATTACGTATATCGCATCGTAACTCGTTTTTCTTTGCCGGAGATATTTTTCCCTTCGGCACGCGATCGATTTTCTTTCGCTAGAATACTGTAATTAATAAAAGTAATTATAATAATGATAGTTATAAAGTAATTGTTTATGAAAAAAGAAGCCATGGAGATTTCTAGCCAAAAATTGTGCGCCGCAAAAAATGTAAAACCAAGTCTCAATAAGGATGCTGCAGCAAAGCATCCTCAGACCTGGCGCCGCGCGACTTTTTTTTTTCATCTCCCAAGATTAAAAAGCACCTCGAAGAAAAACCACTTGTAGACGTGAGAAGCACTTGGGGAAACACGAGAAAGCAATTAGATGCAATATTTTACAAAGGCCAGCACCTGTCGCCTGAAGTCGCGAATAAGGAACTACGCGAAATTTGACCCTGCAGCGCTCGAAGGAAAACACTCGTCCAATTAATTGCGGCCAAAGCGGGCGAGAAATTTTTGTAATCGAGGAATTCTCCTTCGGTTCCGATCGCTCACTCCGCGATTACACCGTGACAATGAAATTACCATGTATACTAGTTCCTACGAGCGTTCGCTAAATGTCATGAGAAACTAGATTCGGTTAAGTGATAAATGCTTTTAAGGAATCCTGGACGATGGAGACACGAAGTTTTGCACGCGATGCCTGCAAAAACACGAAGTTTCGAAATGTCGCAGTAATTAATTGTGCTGCCGATCCCCTAAATCGTAAGCGTACCGTCGCGGAATCTTCTTAGACGTCTCTAGATTTTTTCACGCGCAACATCGATTCTCTCGGAACGTGTCGACTCTCGGTTCTTGAACATCCAGGTGACGCGTCTCCTTGTTCGTCTCGACGAACGTGCAGCGCAGAGAAGTTCCGTACACCAACACGACCTTTTCGTTTATTCGATCGATCGACGTTAAAGACCACGGATCCATCGTTTAAAATGAAATAGATCGCGAAACTTTTTGTAGAATAACCTTGAAAGGGTGTACTTATCGTTTACTCTCTTACGTTATTTATCCGTCTTGGTAGCAAATATTCCGATAAGAACGCATCGTGAATCAATTACTCATCCGCACGAGAAAATTAAGAGACAGAGAAAGATGTAGACCAACATCCATCGAAGAGGTCAAAATGTTGGGTCAGTCATTTCTTTAAAAAATCGCTGTATCGTAGTGGCGCATTTTTTGAGATTTTTCATGATTCTACCTCAGTGTGAATCGTATTATCGATCCATCGACGTCTCTTATCAACAACCTTTTTCTTTAAGACCTTTCGTGCCGAGCGACACGTATACACCTCACGCTGAATATTCCATTCGGGCTATTTAGAATTTTCCTTGCAAAACGAATAATTAAAAAAGAATCGTTCCGTACCGATGATAAAAATCGTAGGACATACGTTGAAAGCAAATCGTAATAGCGTGGCGAGATACACCCCGCTTGGATAAAAAAGAAAGATAAGTCCGAAAGTAACGAAAAATCGGTGCGCCACGGAACGCGAGATATATAAACATATCCAGAAAGCGAGGTTTGGCATCGAGCCAATATTACAACCACCTACCTCGATTTATCGGAGCGTCCCTCTTCCCGCCGGAAGACCGATGGAAAATCAGCAGCGGCTCGAATCGAGCTACGATCAACGATTGCACCCAAACGAAAATCTCTCCCGCCCGCCGCTTTCACTTTCGATGCTCGAGCCGTTTTCTGAAGAACTCCCAAAATTCTCCAGGAATCCTACCGTCCCCTCTTCCTTCGAGCCAAGCTATTTTCCCCGCGAGCTTCCTCGAGATTCCTTCGGGACACTTCCTCCTTCCTCCTGGACCCGAAGAAGAGGAAGAAGGATCGCCCTTTCTTCCTGGCTCTGAACAAGATGAAGGAAGAAACCTCCTTTCCGCCAAACTCGAGGGACTCCTCGAAGAAGAACAACGGAGGCTCCTCTCTGCGCGGCCCAGGAATTCCTCGAGCTTCTTCGGGAATCTCAAAGAGCGCTTTTCCAGGGCGAGAAACTCGAGGAGGCTCGGAGTCTCGCGCGGTATTTCCGGCCTCGAAGATCCTCGTGGAGGGCAGCCAGGAGGAGGAGGAGGGCGAAGAGAGGGGGGCGAGGGGGAGGAGGAGAGTAGGAGATCGACGTGAAATCGAGGCGCGTTTGCACACACGTGCGTGAATCTCGCGCTCGTCGTCTCCTCGGCGTGAGAGAAGCGCGCCGATCCGCCGCGAGACGCTTCGTTGGCGAGCGACAACTGAAAGAGAAGCGTTTTAACCGAGTCTACGGAATGGGGATAAAGAGAGGTGTCCCTCGATCGCGAAGAGTAGCGCTGCCCTCTCCCCCTCGCTCTTACTCCCTCCCTCTCTCTCACTCTCTCTCTCTCTCTCTCTCTCTCTCTCTCTCTCTCTCACTCTCTCTCTACTTCTCTTATTCCCTCTTTCTCTCCCTCTCTCCCCCTCTCTCTGTCTCTCTGTCGCTCGCTTTTCGCTCCCTCTCCGCCTTTCGAACCGCCGATTCCGATCGTCGCCTCTCCTCTCCGTCCCCCCATGATCGCTACTAACGGTTCTGCACCGCTCCTACGACGCCTTCCGCGACGAGCGAGTCTCCTTGTTCGTTCCTTTGCGCCGCTATAACCCCCTTCTTCTTGTTTTTTTTTTTTTTTAATTCATTTTTCGGCACCGACTGCTAAGGTCATATGGCCTAGGACCTACTGTTTAAGGTGGATTCCGAACCACCACCTTCTTCTTGTTCTTGGAGTCGTCGGTGCTCGCTTTGTGATTTGTCACACGCGGTGGTCAATGTTTTAACACTATTCCTACCACGAGCGGTGAAATGACCGGTCGGCGATTTCTTTGAAAAATCGTAGAACTTCGTTGCGACTTCTGAGATTTTTCATGATTTTCTCGCAGCGTACGGATCGATAAATTGATCTGTCTGGAGAATGACTGGTAGGAATAGTGTTAACTTTGGTTTCTGTTGCGAGTTAGAGCGTTATTACGTTGGTAGTGGTGTGTAGAGGTAGTGTTGGATGTATTGGACTGTAGAGGTTGTGGTATTGGAATGTAGAGAACTATTTTGAATTTTTGTACGCCTTTGTACGTGGCGATTGATGATAAATGAGACAGCGGAAATTCGGAAAATTGTTGCAACGTATTTTACTCTGGACATTAATGGGTTAATTCATTTGAGCAGTGACCGTGGCTACTGTATGCATAACGCGTGGAAAAAACCAGAGCTGGGATTCGAACTCGGATATCCCACGCGGAAGTGGGAGTTTTTAGCCACTGTACCACCGCAGCTCTCGGTGTAACCCCTTCATATAAAGGATAATGGCGAGCGAGGGTAAGCAGCGAGGGCACAGTGCACGCGCATGTATATGTGTGTATGTATGTACGCGAGCTTGAAAAAGCTGAAGTTGCTTCTAAAGGATGTGAACATTTTTTTTATTCCTATACATTATATCTAAAAACGATTTAAACCTCGATTAGACATAAAATCAATTTTAAACGCACAGGTTTTAATAAAAATTCGCGGAGAAATCGGCACGCGAATTTATAAATTATTCGTCGTAACCCAGTGTGAATTTCGATGACCTCGTACTCGAATAGTTTACGGGCTCATCCTCGATGCTCCACGAGCGTTTTTCCAGACTCGCAAAATTCCACTCCGGGCGGATGTTTTATCGCATAAATACCGAGCTGGGTGCGGCTTGGTGCTTTAGAAAAACCGGATGAATATTTGCGCGGATTGTTTGCGGATTTAAATATCAGCCTTGCGAGAGCCGCGCTCGAGGAACGATCCCAGGTTCGAGGTTCCGCCTCAAGGCTCCGCAATATTTACCGCGCATCATCCACGCGTGTTGCCGAATAAACTCGGCTTCTCTCGTTACCGCCGCATCCACATCGCGCACCAAATTCACCCCTTTGCACTTCGGACTCACCCTTCTGTGGATCAAATCCTCCCTTTTGGAAATCAAATTCGCATAAGCCCGATGGTAGCATAAGGCATAAGAAAAACTTTACAATGAAATTCGTGGGGATGCGTCATAATAAAATCTGTATCGGAGAAGCGTAGTTAAGCTTGTTGCGGGGATTATTGGTCATTAGTCTCCCGTAATCTTCCCATTAGTCTTCCCCGTTAAGGTGCGGCTCTTTCAGAGCTTAGAAACCTTTTAGTCATCGTGCAGCTCGCTCGCTATCGCATCTTCTTTAGTGGCGATTATATTTAAACCAATCGTAACATTAGCGTACTTTCACATTCAGCTTGTAATGTCATTATGTATGATAACCGAAGGCACCACCGTGGCTTCGGAATTCAGATTAAACCATCGTATTTTGTATTAAACTTTTATTTTACGATCCGAATTTTATAGTTTTTCCACTCCAGGTATATCATCCACACAACCGTGCATCGTCATTATTCGATCTATCATCGGTTTTCGTGAAGTACTATATTATAAATACGATAAAAGAAGAGAGAGATGAATTATAATCATCAGCAGTTTACTTGGCAACCCATGGGATAATTCTTTGATCCACAATGGTACCATAAGTCTAAACGGATAGCCGATTTCAGACGAAAAGTGCACATCGAAGCTTACTTCAAAAGTATCACAAGCTATGGAGGGTCAAATACTTTTTTAGTATCTATATATTAAATGCTTAAAATAAAACACTCCTTTAAAATAGAGTACTCTTCTGCCATTACAGATCTTCAAAATGATCACCAAATAAAAACATCGCAGTGTTTTCCATAATTGTCCTCTTCCAGGTTTAATTTTTTCACGGAATTGGCCGAAATTGATTCGCACGTCTCGTAGAAACGAGCGTCGCCCGAGCAAAGGACAAAGTTATCGGCGTCCATCCCTCGAAGAACGCGAATACCTCGTCCGTCCATTCCTACAAAGGTTCCACCTTCCTCGTCATTCCTCGACTGGCGCATCGATATTTCATTAGCCAGGCGCCTTGCGGCTAAATCGTAAATAGAAATCATCGGATCGAGGGAGTCTCGTATCGTCGACTCGCCCGTCTTCTTCGCTCCCTTCCCCATTATTGTTCCTCTCCTCCTCAGCCGACTTCCCTTGCGCAATCCTCATCTTGACATCCTTAGAAGACGCGAATTCGCTTTCGGGTTTTACGATTTTCGCCGCCGAAAGAGCTGAAAAAACACCTTGGCGCGGAGCGTAGAGCAAATAATTCGTCGAGTGGCGAGCATAGTACATTAATAGTATACCCACCAGTACGCATTCTAAATATGTTTAAGTCTATAGTGAATATATCACTGAAGAAGAAGAGAAGGGGGCAAAAGTGTCGATGGATTGATATATCGATGTATACGTTGAAAGAAGATCGTGGGAAATCATGATTTTTCGAAAAAATGCGCGATGGGTTGTTTTAGCATTAAGAAGCCTTTCAGATAATTTAGTCGTCCCGCGTTTTCTACTTCAAGATAGTTACGCGGTTATCAGTGAGAAATTAAGCGTCGTACTTTCTTCTCCACCCAGCCCTCCATCAAACTCGCGAAATTCAATATCTTCTTCGCAAAACTTCTCTCTCAAAACTCAAAACTAAAGACTAAACTAATGACTACGTACGCTGTCTATAAATTGGAACATCGTTTCGTTCCTTGGCCATCTTTAAGGATTCCAGGTTAACACCGCGGCTTAGAAACCTGGCACAGCACGCTTATCTATTATCACATTATATACATCTATTATTACATTTATTATACATCTATTATTTGATCATAGAAGCGAAGAAACTTTTCGGACAACCTGGAACTATAATTCCTGGTGTTTATCGGGCCTCGATCGGTCTGATCACCGCGGTGGCGCGCAACGTGTTTTTCCAAGTGGTCGAGAAAGAAGGGGGCAAAAAAGAAAGACGCTCGGAAGGAGAGGAAACGCGAAGCGCTTGGCAATCGACCGCCAAAGTAATTCCTAGGCGAGTTTCTTTAATCCGCCGTGAATCGACCTGTTGATCGTCGCCTTACCTTAGAAGCTTGAAAAAAGAATCGAAGGTAAACTTCGAAGGAAGAAGGTAATAGGCGTAATTCCAAGGTTCGTTAAATTTATTATGGTAACCATCCTTCTATAATGGCATATCGTGAAGTCGTTATGCAATACTGGATACATCGGAATACTGCAGTATTGGATCATTATTTTTAAAGATCTCGAATACATTTTATTCTACCATATAAAAATGCACGACCACCATCCTGATTTCATTGGCGGAATGTAAAGTTCCTATAAATATTATATTCCTACAAAAGTGTACTCGCAAATATTAGATTACTATTCGTAAGAATTTTAAATATATTCTATCCTACTGTATAAAAATGCACGACCACCATCTTGATTTCATTGGCGAATTGTAAAATTCCTGTAAATATTATATTCCTACAAAAGTGTACCCGCAAATATTAGATTGCTATTCGTAAGAATTTCAAATATATTCTATCCTACTGTATAAAAATGCACGATCACCATCTTGATTTCATTGGCGGAATGTAAAATTCCTGTAAATATTATATTCCTACAAAAGTGTACCCGCAAATATTAGATTGCTATTCGTAAGAATTTCAAATATATTCTATCCTACCGTATAAAAATGCACGAGCATCGTCTTAATTTCCTTGGCCAACAGTAACGTTCCTCCAAACAATATATTCCTACGAACGTTTGCCTACAAGCTTTATATCCCTGCGAACCTTGTATTCCATGCAAACATTATATTCCTGGAAAAATCAAACACTCGTAGATCTTATCGGACAGTTTATTGGAGTGGATTTTCCAGTGAGCCGCGGGTTAGCACGTGTGCAGCAGCCCGAGCCGCGACCTTAAGACTCGTGGACCACCCTGATCGTGACTACGTACCGTTAAGTCTGCCATTAGGTGCCTGGCAAACGGCAGATTAATCTTTTAAATAATTACACGCACCGACGACACATTGGCCGACGAATCGATCTTAAGTGGATTCTCGATTAATGGTCGGAGGTGGATCCCTTAACCTCGACCAGTCATCGATATTGTCGGCGTGTTCCTCGATAATCGAGAGGGTCGATAAGATAATCGATCGGATCGATCTATCGTAGGGATATAAATTGCAAATTTGTTCGAGGCCTACGATCGATTCGAGCTCTTGGACGTTATTACGAGGTAATGTCGCGGTTTGCAAAATTGATGGAGGGACTTGGAATACTTAAAATTTTGAGAAGCATCTTTTTGAAAATCAAACTCACGCTTTTACGATTCAAGACCTTCGACAACATAAAGATATCCGACGTACGGTTGTTATTACGATAGAAATGGTCATGGAATGACATAAAGTTATTGTTCATCGGTAAAAATATTTATGTACGTTCACGTATATTGCATAGACAATTGTATCTGTAATGGTTCTCCTGCTGCTGCATCAGACATAACTGTATGTATATATCTTCACGAAATGACTATTGTAAGCTTACAATCTGTAAGATTGTAGTACATATCTGTAAGATCTGAATATTGTAAGTCTTACAATCTGTAAGAGTAGCGGATTGAAACAGGCTACTATAATGATTAATCGCATCGACCAAGTAGTCATTGAGGAATTAGCCAAAATATTCCTCGCTCAAAACTTAATTTTCAAGAACACTTTTTTTCTTATTGTCGAACATATTTTTTAACTGTTAAGAACACTTGATTTCCAAGAGGGTGAATATGACTTATACGAGAGTGAATTTGAAACGTAGTCTCGATGAAACTACACGACGTACGTCAGTAGTCTGGAAGAAAAGGCCGAAAGGGGGTCAGACGTATGCTGCACGCGCAATAGGATATAAGCTAATGGTATTTACGTTACGGTTATTACTGCCGTTGAAAGCGGATAATAAAACTCGACCATACGTGTAAGGAAATGAGAACCAACGAGAAATAAAAAAAATGGGTCTTGAGAAAGGAACCTCGCGGTGTACAATAGTCTGGAGTGGAAGAAGTTTCCGAAACTCCTGCCTTCGTACAAAGTAGAACGAAGAGTTTCTACTCTTGCAGAAAAATATATACGATGTTCTCCACCTACACAATAACGCTACAGTTCAATTTCGATTTAAAAACTCCTGCGTATAATATTTTGTTTATATTATTTTCGTTCCTTTTTTGCTTTCATGCGTGTCAAGACTGCACTTGAAAGGTAATGATCACGTCGAACTACTTATAGAACAGTTGCGCCTTTCGTATTCAGCATCCTTTTCAGTCGATATAATCCAACGCGATTATCCTGAACAATTGCAGTCGCTAACTTGAAACAATTGTCCAATTTAAATGTACTAATTCTAAAAAAGAATTTTTTTTTTTTATTAAGAGACGACATCAAGATAATTTATAAGCGAAGTACAGTTCACGGACTTCCCAAAGGAGACCAAATTTTTCTCCTACTTTTGACCATGGTAGTAGGGAAAAATCCGCCACTATACGACGCTCCTCCGACGAATCTGCGGTGCAAAAGGTCAATTCCTCGGTGCGTGTCAAGTGCACGAAACGAGTCAGACGCGTGGTCGACCTCGATAGCTCGATTTAATTCGCTTCCTTGAACGGTACGAGATCGCACCAAAAGGAAGATTAAGGTACGCGCAAAGCGTCGAAATTCAAGGAAAGCAATACAAACTCTAAAATTTTATCAACGAACGTGACGTAGAGGCTCCTAAACATTTTCTCCTATTTTCACGCATCAATGGCCAAAATGATTAACCATCTCACGCGCAACGTAGTCCTCTCAACAAAAAAATTCCAACTCCAACAAATCGGATGGAGAATATAAAAGATTAAGGATAAAATGATTCATTCTCTTACGAGAATGCTCGATAAGACCGCTAAAAATCCACGATCGTCTTTAACACTAGAACTACCAAACCAGTCAAAATTACCGGTCAGTCGTTTCTTTAAAAAATCGTAGTGCTTTATAATCATGAATTTTTTGAGATTTTCCATGATTTTCATGCAACATTTACATCATCATTTTCTACTGAAATTTCCTCTTACTCCCCCCTTTTTTTTTTAAAGACGTATGTGGTGTTTTAAATATGCCCAGAAAGTGGCTGGTAGTTCTAGTGTTAAACTTTCGAAAGAACGTATGAATCCTTATCGCTCGATACATCCAAGAAATCAGCTGCTCTAATACACACTATTACGATAATACGTAACAATAACCAATACGTCCTTATCGCTCGATATATATCCAAGAAATCAGCTGCGTTAATAGGCACTATTAGGATAATATGCAAGAATAACTAATATGTAAGGATCAAGGGGTAAAAAGTGCGGCTTGGAAAGCTCGCGCGCGGCATAAGCATCCGAGAAAAGGCCCAAGCTGGGGGCCCAGATGCCTGGTGTGCAGGGGCCCGTGATAGTCGTGGCTTGTGCAATCAACAATGAACAGCGCGCAAACGTTGGCCGCTTTGTGCCGGCGGGACACGTGCGGCCACCTTTCCTTACCCTTGGGAGAAGGAAGCCTCAGAACGGGATCGCGAGTTATTAGGCGCACTTTCCAGCCGCGCATAAACACGGATGTACGTTCGATCGGCTGAGAACCGACGTGTTCAGCCTCGTGCTCGTATGTTTAACGATGGCTACTGGATTTCATACTGCCGAACTAATGAATCCGTTAAGGCGAACCGGGGGCAGCTTCTTAAAGAGATCGCAAGTCTTAGAAAGGTCGCGAGATATTTTCTGAGATTTTTGCCATGCTCTAATTGTGGCGCGTAGATCGTGATATCGATGTATCGGTATTTCTTATTTTTATTTTGAGATGTATTCGGGGGCCCCAAATATGTTACGTGAACCTTGATTATCGCATATTGTATAGTCTTCCTGTAAATAAACCAATATGTATATATATATATATACACATTAGATACACAGATACTCGATACTACTGTATTCCAATAAAACCATAATTATAAGGATCGTTTGGAAAAAACATAAAAAATTGTCGAGTAAGAATTTTCAGGTCGATCATAAAGATTCGTGGAAAAAAAAGATACTTCGTGACAAATCCTTTCTCTCGGTTACAAAAAAAAAAAAAAGAAAGATTTTTCTCGAGCAACCGCACCCTTGATTTTGATCTCGATAGTCGCACGCCTAATAACCGCGGCCCGACGCTCGCGTTTCCTACGTCGGCGATGGCCGAGAAGATAAGAGCAGGTAGTGGATATTCGACGTAAACGAGAGGCAGGCCGTAATAATGACGCCGATCGGGATAATGACCCTGGGCGAGCGATAAAACTGACCGTACGAACTGGACCCGGATAATTCCATTGTTTATTAACGGCCAGCCAGATCGTGGCCATTATCATTGGCGGCGTAGATCGGCGCTCAGTGATCTTTCCTTGTAAATTGACGGCTCGCCCCCGTGATTCCTGGAATAAATCGCGGGCCATTAATCTCGAGAGCGCACGGTGGAACAATTAAGGTTTATGAATTGGAACAGCCTGCTCGAGCATTTTTGCGAATGCGGAGTGTTTACTCGCGCGAGACTTTCGTCCTTTTACGATCAGCCGCCTCTCGCGGAGAAATGCACGGACAAGTGGTATATCTTCGAAAACAAATTTTGTTTCAAAGGAAGAGCATCGTTCCGACGCGGAACGCGTTGACTTATTTCCACTTGGTTATTTCCAGTTGTAATCTTGTTTCTCGGTATTTATTACGCACGCTTATTCTCGAATAACCGACTCGACGATGTCGTTCGGGAATTGAAGAGAGGCCTTCTATTTTCGCGGCAACGAAGTACATCGTAATCTCCACTTTTGCGCGGCTATTTGCCTCCGGAGATTTATTCTCATTCTTGGCGACCGTACCGGAGTGAAATCAAATAGAGAATAAACCTCGAGGTAGAAATTTATCGTCTTTATTATGTACCGGTCGGATTTGTTTCGTGGAATTTATTATGACCCATTAGTCCCGGGTGTTAACGCAGACGTATGGTATTGTGAGTGGTCTTCGAAGAAGCGAAGTCGACTTTTGTCGCTTCGTTAATTCGACCGCTATTCATTTTCCCAGCGATCGCGGAACATCGAACCGAATACGAATGGATAGTCTGATTTGTCTTCCATTCAGAGCTTTGGACTCGTTTCCTGGAATACATCGCTCGCCATTTGTTCGAGGTATCGAGACGATGACCGAATTTTTTCTCCTTCCATTATCTCGACTTGCGAAGATCGACCGGCATTTGCGTTAGGCGCCTTTGCGAAAACACAGCGCTTTGTGCGATCGATTTTTTGCCGGTCTATCCATCCACGAACGAGTGTTTCACCGATGATTGCACCGAGTATTCTTAAACCCATTGTCTCCTAATATATCGTTTATTCCCGTGGAATATAAATGATTATTCAGCGGTGAACGCATAAATCAAACTTTTCATCCGTTTCATTCGTATACGTCAGCTATTTTCTTTCGGTGAAAATACGCAAAATTTAAATTCTGCCTTAATATGATATTCTCTCGAATGGTATATGCGTTTAACAGTGTCGATTACGATGCAAGCCAGCATTAGGCCTTGTTACGTATTTTCCTCGAACAGCGCCATGTGCAAATGAACCACGGCGCGATCATCCGCGTTCCAGATCGCGAAGCTGCAAGATCATCGATCCGTGCAGATCCTGCTTTTTCTCCAACAGAAGTCGTATGACAATTAACCGGACAACGAAGCGTAATAAACGTAGCCGGAACCAGGACCTTATTAAAGGAGGGGAAAAAAAGGGAGGAGGAGGAGGAGGAAGAAGGGGAGCGCGGCACGAGAGCAAAGATTTCGTAATTCCTCGGACGGTGCCGGTGCGGTTGAACGACAATTCCGTGATTCACGCGTGCTTATGCACGCGTAACGGTAGCGATAAATTATCATCGTTCGCGCACTGGATCCTTTATCATCCCTCTACATCAGGGCTTCTCAATCTCATTCCTACTACGAACCCTCGGAAAAAATTCGTGAATAATAATTTTGTATTTACATCGTAATAAAATTAAATGATGATAATTGGAAATTCGAATAATGATTTTTATTTAATAAATTATGTTCGAATAAATTTAATACGAATTAAATTTATGATAATAAAAAGACTCTTCCAGCGAACGGATGATGTATTCGTTTCTCTTACGTTTGAGCGCAAGCTGCGCGCTCTCATCTGACATTTAATTAATTTTGGTTACGATAATCGCCAAACGCATACTTCGAACGGCTCTTGGATGCTTGTAAGACAAATTGGTGTCTTGGACGGACCAAATTTGGTTAATACCCGAAAAGTATGAAGTTCGAACTTTGAACAAATTATCCACGTTAAATACAAAGAATTTCCTCTTCATCGATTCCCAATACAGCACTAAAATTTTATCGACTCTTTTCAAAATTTCAAAGGGATCCTCGTGGAGCCTCGTTGAGAACCTCTGCTCTGCACGCACGCCGATCCCTGGTAGATGGTAATCGATTTTATCGAGCGTAGAAAGATCGGCGCGCCGGATAACGCACATTGTGCGCGATCGATCGTGGCGAACTAGAGTGTGGAGCTTTGCGTTGTTTGCCTTTTTTTTTATTCGTTTATTTTCACCGGCATACGTACGTTAGTTGCGTACCGTTTTTATCGCGTAATCAGCCTTTCCTATGCGTTCTCCGCGATCAATTTCCGAACGAAATTCCTCCAAGTTCAATTTCAGTACCGAAGTGCTTTTCAAGCGTTTTTTACTATCCGAAAATTTAAAAAATATTTACTATACGAGAATTAAAAATGATTTAACTAGTTTGATTAATCGGGACTTTTTAATTAACACTATCTGCTCAGGCGCGTAGAAATTATCGACACGAAGAGACTTTCGATAATCACCGTCCACCTTGTCAAATGCCCTGAGTCTAATCAACCTAAAACAAATAGTGTGCCAAATTGAGAAAGAAATATGAATAAATCGTCCTTTCACGAAAGGGCGATGGAATGGCATTTTATAAACGAAATATCCAATCCAACATGAAGTAACCATCAAACCTATTCGCCACGCTAATTTTACCTTTCAAACTTCATTTTCCCGATACCATTCTTCTCCCGACACACGCGAGACAAAAAATGCCCTCCACCGAGTTTTCCATTTGAATTTTTATAGCCAATCTCGCAATTAGCCTTGCCTTCGGCTAACGGTCAACCTGTCCGCAAAAAGCGAGCGACTTCTGTGCGCTTTGATATATCGTACGCGCGTCAAAGCGCCTTCGAGCTCCGTTTCGTGGGACGAGGAAGAGGGGAAGAGGGGGGAGGGGCATTATCGATTATCGCTGACAAATGTTCCATTATTTTTTTCCTTGTCCCCCCCCCCCCCTCTCACGCCCTCTCATCCACCAGCCTCTTTTTTTTCAGGCCTGGCAATGGAATTCGAAGGTGACAAGTCGCAGAACCAACGCCCAGATACTTCGAGTATCGTTCCGGCCATCGATCATAATGCGTTAACGACACTGACGCAACGGCAATTCCCCCTGGTTTTTACCAAGAATCTCGTGGCTCCGTCACCTGGAAGCACCGAACTTACGAATGTCGCTGTTGGGCGCTGTTATTCCATTTCGCGAAATGTTAGTTGAATTCGAACCGATTGCGTTTTAGCGTTAGCTTAGGCCAACGATGTCGTGCACTACTGGATTTGCCGTAACAAAAGTGGAACCAAGATTCGAGCTTTCGGACCAGAATATCCAAGAGCATCGATCCCATTGGGTCCCAAGCCACTGGTCACTTTCTGGATGTATTTAGGTATACCGGATATATTCTTGTAGAAAAAGAAGCCGAAGAAGAGATATCGATAGGTCTATAGAATGATCCATACGCTGCAGTAACGTCATGCAAGATCTCCAATTTAAACAGTAGGTCCTGGGCCAAATGACCTTAGCAGTCGGTGTCGAAATATAAATTAAAAAAAAAAGAAAGATCTCCAAAAAAGCTCCTCCACGAAGTAGAGCGATCTCTCCAAGAAACGATTGACCTTATATTTTGATTATTAACTTGTATTACTAACGTATATTTTATTATTAACGACCTGATATTTTCATTTTTTAATTTCATGTACCATCGGTCCATTAGTTTTATTCGGATGGTAATTCGGTTAAAAGGGTTGCACGAATACTCGTTGAAGGAAAGGGGATCGCGCGGGAAAAGGTACGAAGAGGCCCCGATTTAAATAAGTTGTAAACAGCGCTCGATCGAAATCCGAGCAGCAGAGCAACGGCGCCGTATCCGAGCGTGTCTGGCCATGAGGACCACACCCGTGATGCCTGAATACCCTTGCTGCCCAGATAAGTGTCTCCCCACCCGATAACGACGGGAACACAATAGCGTTTATCGAGGAGCGAGAATTTGCATTCGCGCGAGAGGACAAAATGTTCGAAGGTTCAAGTCGACTTTTATGGGGGCTTTCTCGAAATGGCAGCCCTCGTTTCTGGAAGCTGGAAGTTTCGACCGCTGGCTCGGTGGTCCTTTTCGAGTTACGAGGGATACCAGGTTACGATTTTGCAACATCTACATTGGTTTGTAGATGTAGAAAAGGGTGCTGGTGTGGTGTGCATAGTACCCGCTATGATATCGGGTTGGCAAGAAAGTCATTTCGGTTCTGTAACGTGAAATTAAACTCGTATTTTATATTATATTATATTTATATTATATTTTATATTATATTTTATATTTATATCATAATACAAAGAACAGTTTAATCGACGATGCATTTTGTTCCACCATCACTTGCCTTCTTCCTGGCAGCCTCGTAATTCCGCGCTCATGGAACTTCTGGTTCTCAGTGGGGAAAAAAAGTAATAACTATCTAGGTTTCAAAACTGAAAATATATTCTCGAAAACGCGATATATACGATATTGTATAAGATGAATTTCATCGTCGGATGTATATTGCTTAGAAAATCGTTTATCCTTTGCCAGAATCCTAAGAATGCGCTGGATACGCAGTACGCAATACTATACCAGAATCATGACTGCGAAATGAAGCAGTTTGAAAAGCATGGCTCATAGTGTTGCCTCTTTTTTCGACAGCTAATATCCGGAAGCGAATGATAAAATACTCGCGGCAACTTTCGAACTATTCGAGGCTGAATCTGCACTTCGGCGCCTTCCTTCTTAATCTCGCAACACAAATTACCGAACCGACGTGTTTCGCTCGCGTTTATGCAAATCGATCTATTTTCACCCGGCCGAGTGTATTATTATTCCGATGGCGAATCGAGAAGGGTACTGACTCACACCTGTGACATTTGGTGCGTTCGTCGGTGCCCACGATGACGATAAAACCCTGTTGCAACTCGGGCCGCGGTTTCATGCCTCCTGAATGGCGCGCCATGACGCGGCAATGGGCTCTAGGCCAGGCCTGGCCAACCCGAATTGCCCATCGGCCACGCTGACGACCCAAATATTTCCATGGGTCCCATACGAATGAAAATAACGTCAACTATTTCAATATACTGTGCGAAATTTTAACCTTTTGATTTTTAACTTTTTTTTTGAACTTTAGATTAATTTTTGTATTCTTCTTGGAAGTTAAATTTTTATTGGAAGATGAAGACGTATACCGAAAGAATGAAAATGAACTGATATGAAAAGAAAACGCGCGTAGAACAAAGAACAGAATATATTTATGTGGTAATGACCATAAAATAAAACCAGAACTCACCTTCGGAAAATGGGTTAAGGTGGAAGATAAGCGGATAGTCGCGAGTTAAGCTAGAATATTTTAGAGAAGTAAGGTTGTAGCCCTAAGGCCAACGATAAACTACACGTACATGCATAAAATAAACCTGGCACTTGAAAAGAAAAAGACGATTCGTCATGTAGGTTCACGCACGTCCACGCGTTGGAATCGCGCGAAATAATTCAATGCGGCCACCACCCATAAAGAAAGTCGCGTATTTCACGCGACGATCTATCGACGAGTCGCGGGTCTCGAGCAGCGTTAGTGGTCCAAAGATAATCTTGAGTAAACTCGGTGCATTGACCTCGACGCTTCGAGTTTCGAATGAAATTCAATGTCTATCGATATATTCCTCGAGCTTGGAAAAAAAATAAAAATACGAATTATTCGTAGATGTAAAAATTCCAATGCTCCGCATGTAACTCGAACTTTGGGTAAAATTAAAACATGGTCATCGTTTATGACTTGATAATATTTCTAATAATATTCTTTTCCCTTGATCCCATTAATACGAGCTAGTACTGTAAACAAAGAGTAATCAATTCTCAATGTTACTTGCAATTATTTCTAATTTACAAACCGATGGATAGCTGGAAACATAATTTCAAGCTTTTGCAGATTTACTCGACGATGGTGTTCCGCAAGCGGATATTCGTAGGTAATGCAAGGGTCCGACACGATGAGCCGCGTGCCCTGAAAATTATCGGCCACTCCGACCTTAATGACTTCGCGGTATCGACGTATAAATTAGTTAAAGCGATGGCGCGTCAATTTTCGAGCCAGTTTAACGCCAGAGTGTCGGTGGTTCTGCTTGATCGCTTCGCGAACGATAATTGCTAAGGACGAGAGAGATCAATCGATTCGCGCACGAGTTCTCGGGCCCGCGGATCGGGTGATTAATGGAAATCTCACGCGGAAAGGACAACGGCCGAAAATAATCGATAGAGATATAATTTGATCGAAAAGTCTCGATCATCGAGTAGCATCCTCGCAAACTCCATATTTTTTCTTTTTAATGGTCAACACTATTCCTACCACGAGCGATCAAATGACCGGTCAATGATTTCTCTGAAAAATCATAGAACTTTGAGGCGCTATCGCTTCTAAGATTTTTCATGATTTTCTCGCAGCAGTACGGATCGATAAATTGATCTATCGACATTTCTCCTTCGTCCTCTTTTTCTTCAAGGATATATTGAGTACACTTAAATCTGTCTGGAAAATTTGCAGGTAGGAATAGCGTTAAACTGTACACTATCCCCAATATCAATTTCGTCCGATTCATAATTCAGTGACCAAAATTATGCGACCCACGCACACCAGTGGTCAAAATGATCGTTGATCCACGCAAAGATACACAACCCAATCTCCAAGCTCCACGAAATCAAATGGAGATTAGGAGCGTGCGTGCATCATAACTGCTCGCAAAATAGGAATGTAATACGAATCGTAGCCTGCTGAATGCTCGAGGAGAATCCACTTGGAGCCGAGGGCTTTAAGATCCAGCGGTACGGAGTCGTAAACCAGTTGACGCAAGAGCGTGTTAGGGGCATTGTAACGACGAAGTGATAGCGGTTGGCCTTCGCCCGCGGGGGAGTGATCAACTTTTCTCAAAGAACGTGCATGCGTACACGGGCCGGTGGCATTTGCTCTTGCAAAAGCGCTCCGGAATAGACGATACGCTTTCGATGGACGATGGATCACGATCTATGGTACTTTAGACGGGCTATCCTCGTTTACTCAGCACGTAGGGGAGAGTTGCCAAAATCGCACTACCTATGGGATTTTTTATATATCCATTAAACACGCATTGGTACTATAAATGTTGTTTGCAATTGTGCCTTTATCTTTGCAAAAACCCTCTAAGTAAACATTTTACGTATAAGGTACACGTTAGGAACTCCTGACATTCTTGTTCGTGACATATTTAAGCCGATTCGCGATTGTGATCTTAACGAGCGGTTACTTTTCACACTTTTAATAAATTCTCCGTGTGATTGTGGTGGAGGTAAATTTTAGTCGTCAGAGCGACGTTGCGCGTGAGAAAGTCTATCATTTTTGTCTATATAGTGCGTGGCTCGATGATCAATTAAAGGTATATTAAAATACAGGTATAAATGAAAATAGAAAATTCATATAAACTCTATTACCTATTTCCATTTCCTCGAATCGATATTTCCGCGCGGAAAATCGCGCCAGATCCAAATATCTCCCCAATATGATGCAAATCGTCCGATCGTAGACTCGACCTCGAGGATAAACACGCCAGTTGTCAAGAGCGAGGCGATCTTGATCGTCGAGCCGTTGACACTGGCGTTCGAATCCGTTCCAGGGATTTTTAATATATTCAGACTCGGGCGATCGCGGGAGGTTAACGTTTCGTCGATCTCGCATTCTGCTACGCTCTCGCCTCACGTTTCACCTCTTGCGAGCGCACTTATTCGGATAATCAAATCAGATTTGGAGTACAAGCATAGAAGCAAAGCTTTGTTTCGGAAAAATCGCGCTGAATTATGATTTGGATTTCTTCTAAACGGTTATCTTTTATTCCACTTAATCCTCGTAATCCTTGCGCGAATTATACAGAATTATTGTGCATCGCGAAACTAGATGAAACATTTTCTTAGTTAATAGAGGAACTAGAAATATTTGTAGTCGTACCCGTTGTATTTATACGTAATAAATATATCCTCAAAGAAAAAAGGGGCAAGGAAAATGACGATGGATTAATATATCGACCCATAAGTCGCAAGAGAATCATCGAAGATCTCAGAATATACATCTTCTCATTTTTCAAAGAATTATAGTCCAGTAGGTTTAGCGTCGAAAATGTTTTGACTCCTAGTATAAATATATCGAGTAACATCAAAATCTCAGTGCTCGCCTTAATAGAGTTTCCGACACTTAAAAAAAAATATCATCGTATATTAATATTCCCAAAGAAAGCCTTTGTCATCGAACATCGATCCGTTCTTTCCATCCTCGGAGATTTTTCGCATCCCAAGGCCCTCGATCGTCCGATCTTGGCAATTTCCAATCGCGCTTTATTGTTAAGTCCAAACCGGCCAAAACCCGGCGCAGCCTTCGGCTTTAAAAGAGCCGAGCAAGGCGTGGGTGAGCTCGACGAGGAAGCAGAGGGAAAAAAAAGCGGGAGAAAAAAGAAGGGAAAAAAAAAAGAAATTAAGAGCAACCGGTTCCACTTGGGAGTAACTCGACTTCCTGAAGCTGGCGTTAATTAATTGAAACACGCTGACGTCCAACGTGGGACCAGAAAAGGAGAAGCGAGTGGCTGCCCACGGTGGTTTAACGAGAACTCTTCTGTACGGGGAAATCAAATTCCTCGAGGTATCGTTACGCACGTGTCCCAAGGCGATTTCTGGCACCTTCGGATCCGCTTTCGATGATATCGCGGCTACCGATCTGCTTCGACCAGACGAGATGATCGATATAAATTCCGATCGCAGGCTGCCGCTGCTTCGAGATCCTTTCTAACTCGCACGGATATTTTACCGATACATATTAATATAATACATAATGATATAAATACATAGAATCGAGCAAGAATTTACAATTTTTATTTATAAACCTGCGTTTCCTATTAAAATTACTTGTGCGTGTTGGTGCCACCGATTAAAGTGCAACATCGTTAAACTTTACTGCTTTTCGAAGAAATGACTCCTTTGTTATTTTTTGAGACTTTGGTAGTTTTAGTACGAGAACTAACCTAGATAACATCATAAAATTATAGAAAAAAAACGTAACTACTCTCCTCTTAACTTATTATACAAATGTTCGAAATTGATGCAGATCAGCTTTCAAAATAATTGTACTATTTTGTTACAATGCAAAGGTGAAAATCGTCGCGAGAAAGAAGAGTTTAGGAAAGAAGATCGTTTAAGGTGTAAAATATTTTATTCGAGTTGCCTCTTATTCAGTTCTAAAATTCACATTCAAGCCCTCGGGCACTACTTTAGGGGTATTAAAGGGTCGGTACTAAATTCGTTTATTTACAAGGAAAGACGTAAGTACGCTGGAGACGAAGAGCATCGAGATAGCATTCACCAGGACAATATTCCTCAATGGCGGAACGTTCTTCGGCGCGTGCTTTACTGGCTACTGGATACAAAAAATAAATATACATTTCACAAAATCGGCCCAAGCGTTGTACGCTCTTTTCCTTTGTCCGAACTCGTCGCGGAATCCAAGAAGACCGTTTATCGATCATTCGAGCGCGAGATCGAGCTTTGGCCGCTGCGTTAATCGCCGATTAACCCTTTGCGCTCCGAACGTCCGAACAGGATTGGCTTCAAAAATTTCCACTTCGACTTGGACATCGATTCGATCGACGATGCACCACGCACTATTCTAATATTAAAGATTTTTCCAGAATCCGTCGCGATGTCGGGAGAATTTTCCAAAGCATTCGTGATCTTGAATAAGATTTGTACTATTTTTTACGTTCGCTGAAGAAATTTGAACATTTCACTCGTGGCTTCGATTTGGTTGACGATGCATGAAACAGTAGAGATTCTACTATAAAGCATTTTTCACGGAGTTTGTTACATTGGAAGCTTTTGTACTATTTCTCACATTAGCCTAAAAAATTTCGATACTTTACTTACAGCGCCAATTCGATCGACATGCTCTCGATTATTAGTCAGGCTACTATGCGCTAAATATTTTTGTAAAATTCCACGAAATATTTATCCGTCTATAAACTTTTGTACGATTTTTCTAAGAATCTCTTATCGAACTTTTTCCTCTCTCGGCACATTCGAAATCGATTAAGGGATTTCAATACTTAAAATGGCAGCTCGATCGATAATTAAATCATACAGATATATCTTACAGATAATGACACATATTCTGATTACGCCTCAAAGGCACACCGCCAAATTTGATCGAGCGCAAATATCCGCCTCGAGAACGGAATACGTGAAAATATTATTATAAAAGTATAAAAACATCCATCCATCGTATCAAACTTTGCTAGAGAAATCAAAAATAAAACACCCAATTCCAAATGGACTTTTTCATTCTGCCAATTACAAGAATGAGGAATAAGTATTAGGGGAATAAGTATCAGGAATATATATTCTGATCCAAGATACTCGACGGACGCGTGTAAATACAAGGAGCGCGAGGGGTTAATCAAAGGCGACTTCCTGTCCGCAGCTCTGACGCGTACAAATATAATTCTCAAGCTGCTTTCGCAAAGCTCGACCCCCCGATTTCCGTAAACCACGACGATCCTCTCGCCTTTAAACCGGTCAATTTTTGTACTAAAGGTACGTGGACTTTGTACGAAAAGATTTCCCGCCTCCCGAGGATCTGGCGATTCCGGGGGAAGGCAAAATTAACGCGGTGCGATCTCGATCGAAAAGGGCCGATAAGAACAACTTAATTTCCGCCTTCTACGAGGCATTTGCAAGAGATTATCGTCCGCCCGCTAAAGGATATTCCAAGCTCGTCGAGGAGCACGAAGGAGGATACGGAGTGTCTTAATACTGACCAACCACGCCGTATGGATAATATTCGTAATGATAATCGCAAAAGAACGATCGAAGGACGATACAAATATAGGTTTTTCACGTTAAACTCACCCTTTTGCAAAACAAATACACCCCTTTGCAAATAGAATTCACCTTTTTGTCGATGAAATTCCATTTGCAAACGGGAGAATTTGTTTCGCGGAAGGTCGAATTCTATTTATACCTGTACGAGACATCAAGTGTCCACGCTGAATCTCACGATAACGATTCGTTCGTTACAGTGATTACAGTTTTCATGGAATTATAATGACGATTCCGAGTCTTACGACGACGATTCGTCCATCGTAGCGATGGCCGTTTTCGTGGCATTATTCGGTTCGTATTAGAACGATCGATCCGACGACATTCGTTGCGATGCAGAATGCAAATTTGCAAGGTACGACACGCTCGAGTGATCTCCAAAGCATTTGCGAGGATCTCGGCTGGATCGATGCTATCGTTTGTTACTTATCGTCCAAACAAATCGCAAGACTATTCCAAAACGCCCGTTTCTTTCGCGAAGCACCGACGACCTTATCGTCGAATACGCGGATAATGGTAAATTACAAAACAATGGTACTCCGCGCTCCCTTGTATCCTGACATTAAATCTAAATTACTGTACAATGCGCTTGGCTTTCCAAGGAGGAAGATTCGCACTACGGAATCGACGACTTCGCTACAAAGGTCGCACGCTTCATAGGAGAATCGGATAAAAAATCATCGAGTCCTAAGTCCCTAAGTTCGGTGTAGAATTATTCGTCAGGGTTACGTTTCTGACTTGCGAGGATCGATCGCAAGATACCCTCGATTCTCGTATCTAAAAAAATGTATACGCGAGAAGAAAATATCGATTAAATGCATAATAAGATTAATGATAATTGCCAATTATTACAGCCAATCGTATTAAAAAATGCCGATCATTAGGTACTAATTAATGCCTCTAAAAATGTAACGACGAAGACTCCGACATTTACCATAGCTTACTCGACTGATCCTCGAAACGATCTTAGACATTGTTTTCCGCGAAATGTTTTCATACGATGGAAAATTAATTCTCGAATGTCTGACGCTCCTTAAAGCGTAAAAAATACCGTGCGACTCTGATTTTTGTGCCGCAATTATTTTGAGTACGGTTGACATTTTTTTTCTCGGTTAATACGTTTTATCATAATCGTTTACTAGAATTTTTCGATCAGCCCTTGCAGACCTTTGGAAACAATTATACAGATCGTGCACCGAATTCATCCAAATTCACTCTTTTGTCAAACGAAATTCACCTTTTTATAAACCGTCTTGGAAATCAAGTTTTTCCCTATTAAAGAAGTGTTCTCTACAATTAAATCTTGTACAAGGAATATTTTGGAAAATTCTTCGAACAACGACAGGCACAATATGCACGGTACACACGGTATGTGTACACATTTATAAATATTGTTTATGATAAATAAGCATTTTATAACGTACTTTGTATATGCAATAAAACTTTGTCATCGGAATAATAATTTTTCATAGCATGTCTGTAGGTCGTCGAAGGATTTGAATTGGAAAAGGGTGAATTTGGGGTGCAAAGCCTGTGTACAAACGTCGTGGAAACTCGATGACATCCAGTCGCGCATCAGTGGGTGAACATTTAACACTTAAGAGTTACGTAACAGGCCGCTAAGATACCGATATAGCGGAGGAGATATGAATTGGATTTTATTGTCGACATGCACACACCGAAAAAGTTCAGGAACGATTAAAAGGTTTGAGCCGTTTATTTTGAAAGTGGCCTAAGCGCGATTCCGAGTTCATTGATCGGCATTATTTTTAATTTACGCCAAGAGTCGTTAATTGAAAAAAGGCAGTCGTTCGGGAAGAAATGTCCGTGTAAAAAGGAATGCTAGCGGAGGAAATTAAAATCATCCCTATTTTAATAGTATACTTATTAACGGAAATACGATTTGTACGATATGTATATAGTCTTCAAAAAATGACGCAAGTAGGCAGGAAATTCTAAGGTGTATCGACGATTAAAATTTACCGACAGAGAGGGTGATAAATTATTTACAAATATCTTGGATGTCATTTCTGAATATTAGATGTAATAATACTTTTTCTAAAATGTCGGTCAAACCAGGTGTAAAAACACGTAGCTATCAATTTCGCGCGGAATCGATATGGAACTAATATTAACGATATACAATTTATACAAACATTAGAGCTAATATTTCGATAAAATATGAAGATATGAAAAATGCACTACGTTAGGCAATTCCTGTAAATTATGATGATTTTAGATATTTACAGTTTGAACGTTACATAAACATTCGATATTATTGACAAAGTCAACCATTTAATATCGTTACAGATATATAGTAGAAAATACCTATAAAGATATTATTTCTCTATATCGCCCCCTATTCATTCTTATTAAAAAAAAAATAGTTTTCTCCCAAACCCAACATAAAGTATGATAAAATAGTTCGTTCAGTTTGAATTCTGTGAAATTGAATACCTAATAAACTAAGTCATTTGCGCATTTATAACACTTACGTATATATATTGGATTGAAATGCAAGCCTTTCTGTATAAAACGACAAAAAAAGATCTACTTGTACTACTTAAAAAACAAACGGCTCATTTTCTACATAGGAAGAGACACTTAGAAACTATCGGCCTGATAATTTTTGTCTTTTATCTTGAGAAATTTAATCGATAACGATGGAAAACGCCCAATGCAATGATTAACCCTCGGTCGGTGGATGTCAGTCCGATATTTATTTTCAAAAATAATTAATCCCAGAGCAAGAATGATTTCCTTATGAAGAAAAATAGAAACTATGTATTTTTTTCTTGTATGATCGAATAAAAACTCACAAAGATTTAAAGACTAAGCCTGCTAATATAACAATTTGTGGCATATATTCGTCTTATAAGCAATGAGTGTCAATGCAATTAAGCAATGAGTGCAATGAGCCATTAAAAAGATTTAACGTTTGTGCCAATTTAACAGTGTCGCAAGAAAAGTCGAAAAATGATAAGATATAAGCCATAAATATTTTTTACACAACAAACAAGGATTATAAATAAGAGATCCAAAGCAAGAACAAAGTGTTATATAGGAGAAAATAATAAAAGATGTTTTGAAGAGTGTATGAACGACCGGAATATCCACCTTCCAAGTGTTAATCATCATCCCGCAATTTTTCGCAAAGTGGGACGGGTATTTTCACGAATATCACAAATTGAAACAATATTTTTGTTTCTTTTAGGTTACTATTACACCTAAATCTCCTAACACAACTTAACCATGCATCTGTTTGACAAGAGATTTTGTAGATGCAAGGGTATTAGCGCATTAGTTATAACAACCTATAGGATAAGAAACAAATTTTGTAAACGGTGATCGGAATAAGCATATTTTTAATAAAAAGAAAGATAAGAAACTCTACACCGCGATCGCAAAAAATTTATCACTTAATCCTCTACAACCTACCAACAACTTGACCGCCTTTGACTTGTAAAACAAAAGAGCGCTCCTTCATCGTAAAGAGATCCATTATTGACGTAAAATTCCTTTCGTTTGCTTTAAGAGCATGAGATTCAAAAAAGATATTAATATATAGTAAAAATGTCAAATTCGAAAGAAATGTGAGTTATAGGAGGTAAGGAATGGTATTTCCAGATAACATCCATAACATATGAATTTTCGTTAAAAAGAACGGACATGGATGGGCTCTCGCCAAGATGTTTAAGATTAAGTATGTGTTTATCGAACACCAATGCACCCCCGATTATCTTTACCTTTGTTCGAAATATCCTGCAGTAAACCAACCTTAAGTTGCAATGAGAGGGACTCAAGGTCAAATGCCGGTACCTCAGTGTCCGTAGAGGACAAAGAAAAAGCCTCCTAGCCAGGTCGAAGCGAATAAGGTACTTTATCTTCAAGCATCGTCACTGTCACTTTCACGCTGTTCCTGTGGCTCCTCCTCCATTGGTGGTACCGGTTCCATGCTCCTGTCCTGGCCACTCCAGACTGGCAGCCACTTGTTAACGAACCACCAGTGCACTGATAATCTACCGTGATTACACTCTGCTCTTTCGCACCTGCCCACAAACTGACATATCCCCGCTAAATTACTGGGCTGATTCCTTATGCAAGAATCATCGCAGGTGTGCTGACGCTCCGATGTACGACCCATATGGCAGACGGTCGAGCTGGATGGATTCTGGGCGGGAAAGATGGACCTCAGGTTCGACGAGGTTCCAGGTTCGTTGATAGTTGCAGAAGTGGATGCACCTGGATCGCCACTAGTGGAAGCGCACGATCGATCTACTCTACCAATGTGGATGGTCGCGTACAAAGGATTGTTTACGGAAGGACCCCCTCTGTTCATCCAATCGAGATACCTTCCAATGTGAATGGCCGAATTCGAGTTTGGCAGAGCCTTGCTTCTACAGGAGCATCCAGGCGCATTTCTACAGTGACAATCCATTCTGAAAGACTCCGCCGAACGATTCGCTCCTAGTTTCACGTATGGGTACTCTCCACGGCAGAATGGACACCTACAGCTTCTGGAGAGCTGGTAGATATAGTGTCTGGAGTTACCAAAACCAGTTCCATCCTGGTACCGCAGTCGATTATGAAGGCTGTGACAGTGCTGGCAGATGTACCTGCCGTCGAGGTGTCTGCAGAATGGACAGGTACAACCATACCCCAAAGGATGAATGGATCGTCTGCTTGAGGCATAGGCGATGTTCTCAGTGGAAAAGCAGTTACGACCAAGTCTACCCAGTCGACAGAATTGACTACCTAACCGAGACGAGTCGAGGTATATGTGCCTGGGTTGATCGTATTGACCCAGGTTACGCGACTCCGTATCGTTCAGGAAACTGGGTCCTGGTACGTGATTGAGTACGTGAAACTTGTAGCTGCGAGAATGAGCTCTACCGCTGCAGGAAGGCCTGTCGTCTATCCTCTCGTAAGTATGATTATCCACATTGTTCTGATTATTTTGATTCGACGGATCGTTGCGAACTACCTCACGATTGTTATGCTCGTCGTCATCGTCGTTGTCGAGCCTCTCATAGATATTCTCCTCGGGTTCTTGCTGCTGGCGGTTTCTATTGTAGTTACGGATCAAGTCCACGGGGTTCTGGTAATTTGGGTTGAGGTTAGGATGGATCTGCACCGCGCCACTAGGCCGGTTCTGGAAGCCTCGTGCTCCACGACCCGTATTCTGATAACCGTCGTCCCTCTCCTGGTTGCCCCTGTTTTGGTTCATAACCACCACGGCCAGTTCTCCGTTCTCGTACCTCTGGCAGACGCAGCGAGATCCTTGGCAGTCGTGACCACCTCCTCGATACTGCTGGAGCGGATTCTGCTCCGGATTTTGTACCTGTACACCGCTGGGCCCGGCTTCCCGTGACGGCTCCGATATCTCGGCACCCGGGTCCGTGTTCTGTTCTGTCGCATGCCCAGCGGATTGCAGACCTCACATTGTTGTAGCAGGCGCCATTGGTTTGTCAATGATGGCGACTCCTGCGTAGCTGCGACCGATGCCCATGCAGGTCGACAGAGTTGTCCAAGTGTCCATTTTTGGGGAGTAAACCTCAACGGAGGCAAGACTGGAGGAACCGTCATCGCCTCCAACGACGTACAATAGTCCATTTAACGCAACAACACCTGGTAACGAAGAATGGGTGTATCTTAAGGTCCGGCAGAAAGGAAGATGTGGCTATTAATTCTACGTAGAAGATTCCAGTTTAATCCACGCCTACAATGTTTGTAGTATTCTTCGTATGATATATACATAGTAATGATGAGTAATCCACGTTAAAGTAGTATATTCTAGACCAAAGGATCTTAGCGGTTGAAATTAATAAACAAGTCAAGATTGGAAATAACCATATACGTGTAGATGCATTTTGTTCATACAATATAATACCGTATAATAATATATGGTAATAAATGTAAAGCTTGAAAGAAAATCGTCATAAACTGCAAATTAAGCGATCAAAAATGTGATGTCAATGATGAAGAAAAAAATGCTACCTACCAGCATTTCTACGACATAGAGCCATATCGCTAACAGGGGTCCATTGATTGTTCTCAGGGTTGAATGCTTCAACGCTTTTCCTCACCAGAGGTCCATCGTGCCCACCTACGGCATACAAAATTCCATCCAAGACACCTACACCAGCACCACTGCGGCGGGCAGACATATCAGGTACTGGTTTCCATTGGTCTTTTTCTGGATTATAACATTCAACACTTGAAAGACACTGTCGCGATGCTCCATCGTAACCACCAACCTAAATTACGATATCGTACATTTTATTAACTGTAATACTGAGTTATGGATATCGGGAATGTTTAAAATCTTCTTACCGCATATAGCAGTCCTTTAACGACCCCAACGCCTACGCTACTTCGTCGCGTTGACATTGGTGCTATCAGTCTCCATTCGTGCGTTCGGGGATCATAGACTTCTGCGGAGTTCAATCCGCATGTGCCATCAAATCCACCAACCTGATTTTTAAAAGTACAATTAGGCCATTATTAGGTAAAAGTACATGGTTATTATAAACAACACAATATTCTTGAAAATTGTAATCATTTAGAATTATAAGTTTTATAGGTGACGATAAATATATGTTATATGCGAATGGCAGCTTGAAAAAAAAATTATACTGACGGCATAAATGCAATTGCCCAGAACCGCAACACCGAGAGTTGATCTCCTTGCTTCCATTTCAGGACAAGGCGACCACTGATCTGCAGCTGCATCATAGATATCCACCGTTCTCACTCGTAAGGATCCATTAAATCCTCCTACAGCATATACTCGACCACCCAGAACAGATAATCCTGTAACCACAAAATGTTTAATAATTATCGGTCTGAATACAATATGAAAATACAATGTTAAAGTATAAAAATACTAATTACCAGCTCTGCATCGACGCGTTGGCAATTCGGATACTTGATACCATTTTTCCTCTTTAAAATCATAACATTCAACGCTCCTTATCGCTTTTGGAGCCTGGCCACCAACAACTAATAGAACTTTTGGTAAACCTCTTGGTTGCCTAGGTTTCGTTCTTGGTGTTTTAAACAGTAACTTTTGTTCTCCTTTCAGCAGATGATACTTCAGAGCCTCGATTAAAAAATCCTTACCTGTGCATATTCAAGTACATCAGATCAATCTTAAATTTTTTATAATAACGTGTTTCAACTTACACTGGAGGTTTGCTTTGAGGAGTGGTTCTTCCTCTACGCGTTGTACTAAGTATTCTTGAGAGAGTAAAGGAAAGCGTACGTGTTCCATCAACTGAGCTAGGTGAGCCTGCCTGCTATCCAGTTCGTGGTGCACCCAGGAAATCACACATTCGAACACTTTTTCCTCCGACGGTACCATTAAACGATCGCTACAGATCAGCTTAGCCACTTGTTGCGGCGCTAATGTTAGGAACTCATCACCATCGACTACCTCTCTAGAAATGGATCCCATCGATTCAAATAAAAACGTGTCGAGATGTGCCATGACGCATTTCAAACCTTACACAGATTACGTGTACAAGAAAAGACAATTTATCTTACGAAAAATGTTGTTCAATGTAACTGTCTGCATGTGTCAGTAACTCCAGGCAGCCATGTAAATCCGCGAATGCACGAATTCCAAGACAATTCGAGGGATGCAACTGCGCTTGTAAAAAGTCGCAGCACGCATCTCGAACGTCCGTCAACTGCAAAAGATTTGCAGCGGGAAGCAGCACCTGTACATTATCCTCCGTAACGTGGACCTCCGCAGAATACACGTAATCCACTAGGAGCTCCAGAGCAGAATAATCCACCCCTTGCAGCGTTATCCTTTCCTGATCTCGCTCCTCGAAGCTCGTAAACATCGCGTAGAAATAAGGACTGCACGCCGCGAGGACCATTTTGTGCGCAGGCACTTCCATGCCCCCATCGGCGATCAGAAGTACATCGCATAACAGATTTTTCCTGAGAAATATTCCCATTACCCTTTATCCCTTTTTCAATATCGATTCCCAAAGCATACGCAGAAATAACATATCATACGGTCTTCGGAAAGAGGCTCTGATCAATCTTCTCTTCCCAAAGCCGTTCTCTCATCTCTGCTTCCACAAAATCCAAGCATGCTACCGACATTCCTCATCTCTAAACACACGTAAGAAGGTATATCCTACTTGCGCATTTCATTGATAACTTCGAAGGCTCTATTGGTATGATGATGATTCCTATACGGCGGCTTGTCCCTCCCGCTCTCTCGCGGCACATGTTTCTGCGAGCTTTCGTCCAGAGAGTTCTGGCTGGCATAGCGCAACAGCAGACAACTGTCAAGAATGAAAAAGCATTCTACCGTTCTAACCAAATTAAAATTCTCACTGATCAAAGGTCGACCAATGGCCTCAGATTTGAAACCACGTCTACTTTGGTATTCTACAGAAGCACGTTATGCTCACCTGCCCTTGTTTTCCGGCCCTTCATTGGCGTTGTTCGGAGGGTAGTGCACTTGGCCCTGCCCCGCAGTTTCCATTTCCGCGGACTCGTCGCTCCGTCAAGGAGGGAAAACAGTAAAGGTGAATCAACGCGGCTTTTCGAGGGAGACGAGATGGATTTTCTCGGCTTTTGCGGAGACTTTGGCGGATCTTAGGGTCATCGCGATCCGACGGTGGGCCAGGGAAAAGGGAAGACGACGACGCCACCGATCTCGCGTTATCGCTAACTCGGGACGATCCTTGATCGCACACTCTTGCGTTCTTAAAACGATCGCTCTCAAAAGGTTGAACGATTCGAGGAAAATCGCAAAAGGATCAAATTGCGCGATTCTTCGTCTCCTCTCCCTTGTTCGGCCCCAAACGTCACGGACTTAATGACCAGTGGCAGCAAAACATTATCAGCTGGCGCCACCTGCCAGGTGCGCTTTAAATCGACGAGCTTCCCGAATATGACATCTTCGATATGTTAGGTGTACAACTTTGCTTCCGCCGTGGCCAATTATGGACAATACTTTGAATCATGAATGCATAACCAGTTTTTTGAGAATAAAACTCTAATTTCGGAAAGAAACTGACGCAAGCAAAGATGTACGCCTAATATAAATACACAGACAAGGTATGGAATCTCGATTGATTGAGCGGGCATAATTATTACTATAGCCGCGTTTCTTGAATATTCAGATGCTGTATAAAGAATATATAAAACTTATTTTTGGCGTTCTCCCAGGTATCGTCTCGTATCTCGCTTTGGAGGTCGCGGAAATGGATTGAACATTTTACGGGACTGAACGTCTCCTGTTCTGAAATACCGATCGTTTAAAAAATCGGTCGCTTTAGTATGCCCTCTACAACGCAGAGTGATAAATTTGGGAATGAAATTGAGTCCAACTGTCGAAGTACGCAAAGTCGGAGACTGCTGTATAGAATAGACCAAACGTGCAATGCGTTACTCCGTCCCGCGTTCAGGAAGGCGACGTCGCGCTCATACCATTCTCGTGTCACGTGCGACATTATCGGCGCAGAATAGAATGAGATATCGGTGCTATAATCGATGTGTAATAATGCAAGTACATAATCAAAGTTCCTGCTTTCCACGTGTGGTCGATTCAAGAAGAAATTATATGCATAAACATGCGCAGAGAATTAAATACACGCTATGGATTCATCATTATTATAATGTGTGACAACTAAGTATGATTATGAATAAAAATGGAAAATTAAAAAATTGATATTATTAAAAGAATTTTGAAACATACACACACACACACACTTATATTGTTATATATATTTATATTATGGCAAGCGTATAGATATTAAAAGCGGTTAAAATAGTAACCGCGAACAGAAACAGGAGAAATCTCGATTTTTATTTTTCGTAATATAAGATTTGTTTCGTAATGGAAAAAAATAACGAGATAATGGCGTTATACGGATTTTATACGAACATAAGTTTTCGTGCAAAGTTTTGGGAATGACTCGTATGAAATCAGAGTTTGCCTCAATGTTCCCTGTTATTTATTTCATAATTTTTGGAAAATTATACAAATCCGAAGCTTCTTGGAATCTCTTAATTCACGTTGAGCCGAAATTGTTTAAGGAAATTTACGTCGGCTGACAATCCGTAAAATCTATGACAAGCATATTATGGATAAAGTCTAGAGATAATGAAAATTTATATCCAAAATGATTTATCGACAAATTTTGTTAGATCGACTCGATCGAATTATTTTATCGAAAAAAGCGTAAATATACGCTTTCAAAAGATATCGCGCAACGACAAAAGGTGTAAATTTATGTTCTTATATGTAATTACTAATTAACATATACCGAAGTCGTACATATAAGCTCGATATATTTCACTCGGTGCAGCACATTTATCGTTTTTCCAAATTTACGCGTTGCGATACATTATTTCCCACTATTTGATTATCTTTATATTTCATTGGTAAGCGGGTACTTTGCACGCACGAATGACGTGCAAGTTGCCGAATGAGTAAAACGACGCCACTTGGTCAGCCTTGATGACTAGCATGCGAATATCGTGCTGCGCATTGCTAATGATTTTCTCCATATTAACCCCATATTACGCTGCTTCGTGAAATCCACTTGACATCTATTGAAATCAGGGTCTTTTTTTAATTAATTTTCAGCACCGACCGCTAAGGTCATTTAGTTCAGGACCTATTATTTAAGGTAGACATCGAACCATCAGATCTATTCTACGCATATCACATGGAAAATCCTCCAGAGCTGATGGTATACGACCATTCTTTCTTTCTTCCTTTAAGTAATTTCAGCGCTGACCACTAAACTCATTTGCCTAGAATCCACTGTTTAAAGTAGATTCCGAACTACCAGAACTACTGTACACATATCGCATGGAAAAACCCAGAGGTGATGGTATACGACTATTCTTCTTCTCTTCCATTAAGTAATTTCAGCGCTGACCACTAAACTCATTTGTCTATAACTCACTGTTTAAGGTAGATTCCCAACTACCAGAGCTACTGTACACATATCGCATGGAAAAACCCAGAGGTCATGGGCGGGATTCGCGAACTCGGCTCTCCAGCTTGGAAGTCCGAGCCCAAATTCCATTACACGATCGCAGCTCTACGAAGTGTTTACGCATCTTCATTGGCGGCAAATACCTGAATGTCGGGCGCCACCGTTCGGCGCGCGCGGCTAAGGCGGACGACTTTCAAAGTTTTCCACGAGTTTGAATCCCGGCATTCGGTGCTCGGTCGTCGCGGGCTGCGCGTTACGGCGGTACCGTTTACTCTCCTCAAATTTCGGCCTCGAATTCTCCTCGAGCCTTGCTCCTCCAGGAGAATTGGCCCTCGAAGTGAATCGAGAGGAAATACGGGCCCAGTGATCGTGGTGCGTCTTCGACATCGATGCTTCGCTTCCTTGATTCTCTTCTCGAGTGAAATTAAGAGGGAAGAAGAAGAAGAAGCCGGCGATCGTGGCGCGTCTTCGATATCGATGCTTCGCATCGTTGATTCTCCCCGCAACCTGATGCACAAAGCGTGCAAAGAGGGCGGAAGAGGTGTTTGAAGAGTATCCTGAAGTGTACTGGACGCGAGTGATAAAGTTATTGTGGTGGTTGTATTCTACGTTTAATATTGATCCTCTGCAATCAATATCGATGACTCCGATATCGATTCCCTTTGTAACTCGGTGCTTGAGATAGGCGAAGGGAAAAATAAGACTTCAGTGATCGCGCTATACCTTCGATATAGAATCGTCCTCGCCATTAATTCCTTTCGAAACTCGGTGTTTAAATCGAATCGAGGAAGACAGAGAGATCGTTTAGGAGGATCTTCGAGATCGATCGTTCTCGATTGATTTTCTTCAAAGTTGGACACCCAAGAGGAATCCGGAGGAGGAGAAGAAGTGGTCGCGGTTCGTGTTAAATATCGATCTGGTCGATCGATTTCCTTGGAAAAAAAGTGCTTAAAGTGCATCGCGGTGAGAAGAGGACCGTAGGGATTGCGGCGTTCCTCCGACATGGAGAGATCCAGTGCCGATGGAAGGACCTCGTATCCTGCCGAGGATCGCATTTCCGTTCGCTGCAGCGGCGCAACTTCTGCATCGAGGTGCAGCCGAAACGAGTTCGCGATGCAGACAGCCGTGAAGAATCCGGAAACTTGTGCGTGAAGTTTTCTTATTCAGGCTCGCGAGATCCCCCGGGATCGAACGATCCTTGGAAAATGAAGTCGACAAAGTCTTCGATGCTAATCGCGCTTCTCGCGGACGAGTATTGGGCTGGTAAACTAGTTTAAGTAATCGAGCAATACTACCGCCGATAAGCCGATATTGGCGATCAACCGGTTTGGCATCCGAGGCACTTGTATGGAATTAAAAGTTAATAGTATTCTGCCGGGGGATTTTTAATCATCCTCTATCGCGCATCGCGCTGCGCTCGAACAAAACAGTTTTACGTCTCCGCTTGATACTTGAAATCGAATATTTTCGACGAGCGTGGATAATACGAATTTTTTTTACCGGCTATCTAGAGGTTTAGCAAGGAACAGAAGGTATCTGCATAACGACATTTGAATACGCGATATTGAATTATATCGAAATTGCTTCTGCAGTTCTAACATTGAGATTATCGATAGAGAGCCGTTTTGTATTAGGAATGCGATATGCGAAGTATCTGGGTTTAAATTGAAGTATAAAGTCGGAAGAGGATATACTCGTATATTAGTTTTGAGTACTTGAATAAAAACCGATCGTTTAACCACGATTTTATATATTGGTTTTGAGTATTGCTCCATATTTAGTTGAGTCGTTACTCGTATATTCAGTTTCGATTTAAGCGTTGATTAATACAGATACGATTCTGATGAGATAAATAAAAATGAATTCAATGGTATTATAGGAAACATTAGCCTTTCCCTAGCCTCGAATATACGAATAATGTATAGATAAAGAGCGAGTACATTTTTTTGGGACATAAATAATACGCTAAACAATGTACATAAATAATATTGAAAATCATGCGTATAAAGTGTTTGGATACCGATAGTCGTGTAAAATTTCAACGATGTCCTTCGACCGGTAAGATTTCCGTATTACCCGCAATTTCGCGATGATAATCGCTCGATCGTAGTATTTGGTCATAGTATTAGTCGTACGCTCAGTGTCGAGAACGGAGGTCGTTTTGCGCGTAGGCTCGTACAACGACTGAAACATTCAAAACGGCTGACAAAGAGTCGGTGTTTACTTTGAAATGCCGAACACACTTCGAAAGTGAGGAATCCTCGCGTCAAAACGTTCTAATATTTGAAAAATCAGTCTTAATCGGCGTGTTTTCTACGCTGTTTACACTGGGCGATAATATTTATCGTTAATTCAATATCGAGGTCGACCAGTAATTAGCAATCCAGATAACGCGCGCCTTTATATTAGCAAGGGGGGAATCTGCGTGGGCAGGTGAAAAGATTTGCTCTAAAAGGTAGCCATTTATCGCGCTCTTTTTGCGCGCTCGTTCGCCCAAGGAGATTCCTCGGCGGCCGACCGTGGAAGAAAAGAAAATCCAAAGCGCAAAAGATCGTATCGCCGGCCATTAAATTTCCTTCAAGTCAGAGTCGTGAGAATAACGCTAAACACAACTTGGATATTGATAAAACCCGCAAACGTCGTTGTTAACACTATTCCTACCTCAACCGGTCAGTGATTTCTTTGAAAAATCGTAGAACTTTGAGGCGCGGTCGCTTCTGAGATTTTTCATGATTTTCTCGCAGCGTACGGATCGATAAATTGATCCATCGACATTTTTCCTTCGCCCTCTTTTTCTTTATTTGTATATCCTATATTTATATTGTGTATATATTACGTATATATTTAAATCTGTGTGGAAAATGGCTGGTAGGAATAGTGTTAATCGTTCGACCGTCCGAGAAACTCGATCCGTGTCGCCCGGTGTGTTTTATAACAGTATTTAGGCTATAACCGTGGAGCGATTAAATCGAATCGCGTGTAAAATAGCCGCTTTGAGAGTCGGCCTATCGTCAGTCCCGAATTATGAATATCTCGGTCGGTAAGTATGCATAGAATTTCGCAAGGAACGTTACTCACCGTCCGTTTAAACAATTATCCTCCGCGATTAATAAGCGATACTCTAATAATCGCGGAATTCGCGAAATTCCGTTTCTCCCGTCGATATTCCTTGGCATTCGCTCTTTACGCCCGCAAAAACAAGTCGATTTCATAATCTCGGATCAACGGGGAAAAATGTAATGAGCCGAACACGGTGCTGAGATCCAAATACACGTTTGGATACAAAAAGCGGAGTATTCTCGTGTTCCGCGCGCGTTGTAACGTGGAAAAAAAAAAGTCGAGGTAACGTCCTGCCGCCCGATGTTTTTAAGCCGGGGAACGCGAATTTGCTTCTTGGCATTCAAGGTCCGAATTTCTGCGCGTTTATTCATTTATTTGCCTATTCGTCTACGAGCCACGACCCACTTTAGAAAGCGCGACGACGCACGCGGAAATCGCGCGGCCGCGCACGGAAGTCGAACGAAGACATTTGAAGACTCCAAAAGCTGTTTAAAGGAATATATTTTACTGTATACCTTAAAACTTCTTCAGTTCTGTATAGACGCTTTTCCTGGATACTTAGAAGTAAAGGGAGACGTGTTTCCGAGTGTTTTTGCTGTAACATCATATGTAAATAACGTTGATCTCTAATAATCGTACGTCTGTACTTGTATGTGTCTATACTTAATATAACATTTTATATATGTCCGTATATACGTCTATACTTAATATGCCATTTTAATCGAGATATTTTGGGATATCTCGTTATCGATAAGCGCGTCGCGCTATTGCGATTGTTAACGAAGCAAAACTAGTGTACCATATACCATGCTCATTGAAACGATACGTTACAAACCTAATGAGCATAATTGCCTACCTTAATCACTATCGTTATTGGAACGCGTACAGAAAATCCATAGTCCGTTCTAATAATATTCTTGAATAAATTCGTTATCTACAATCCTAATAACGGTATCGAATAAATTGGTCATTCACGATTCTAATACTGGCATCGAATAACGAAGAGTTCCTTCGGCCGGAGTTCCGAGCGATGTTCTCGCTCCATATCGAGTCCACTATAATTATCGTTATTCTCCGCGCCGCCAAAATTAGACCGATCGACGAGGAGCTTTGACGAAACACGCGGCTACGACGAAATTAATCTCGACACCGTGTCTCGCATCCCTATTAGCCCCTCGCCGCGTATCCCCGCTGGCGATCGTACTTCGCGTCCAACCGCAATTCCAAAACTGAACTCGGAGTTCCCGCGCGATAATCGGCTCCGAGCGAGCCATTCGGAACGTAATTTAATTCTCGCTACGTCAGAGTACGGGAAGCGCGTTGGCCATTACGTAAGAACTTGGAGCACGATTCAGGGTTTCGACGCGAAGTGCAAACTTGGGACGCCGTTGCAGTAAATCAACGATGCAAAACGCACTGCGACGATCTAAACTGTTTGGTTAAGAGCTTACGTCGCGCCCATTATCGACTCGATCGGCATAGAGGGCTTCGAAACGCGTTACTCGTGGGGCCGCTTTTAAGCCGCTATCGGATGGAGCTAATTTTTTCCCAAATTGATGCACTTAAGCCGCGGTAAATACTCGCCGTTAAAAGCTTTGATAAAGTTGGCCCAAGCCTGTCGATATTCATGATTATCCAAGTTTTCGACCGTTTTTACGCCCTTCGAAGCGGTTTTTCGGAAGAGTTCAGAGGTGGAACGCGCGTAGTGTCGTTGCTTCGTTGTTTAAACGCGTGTCGTGAGAACGAAGAATATTGGATATACGTATACAAGAGAGTATTGTAGAGATGATTTAAGATATGCCGGTGTTATAACATTGATTTTCTCAGCCAGCGATCAATTTAACCAATTCGATGAAAAATAATCCGGCAGCAGAAAATTTCGGGTACCGGGGAGCAGTGTTGCGCTCCTGCTTCGAGTTGTAACATTGCAATGTGAAAAAGGAGATAAAATGATTACGGAGACGCGAGGCGAGAGCCGAGTTACCGTTATCGTGGACCTTGCATTTTATTTCGTCTTGAGGCATGTCCTCTAGCAAAACGTACTTGACATTTTACAAACCGCGATAAGGAGACGGTATCTATAGTTAAACCGCGGTCAATACGCACGGCGCGAGTAGGAGAGCTCTAAGATATCGTCTAAGAAGAATAAATCACGTGCTCTTTGCTTAACGTCGCGCGGCACATGTCTTTCAATTATACGTCAAGTCGGCCGTGAAACACCATTGAGTTCAATTTTTGTTCAATTTCCGAGTTATACGTTTGTCGTGGATTTAACCGATACCGTTTTTCATGCTCACTTAGACTCCATATCTTTTACTTTCAAACTGAGAGCGTTTTAAGCAAAATTCCTCCTTGTTCCTTTAAATAAAAGACCATTTGTTATCGTTTCTTTTGTATAAAGCTTAGTAGAGTGCGAGGTAGATTTTTGTGAAATGATGGACTACGGAAGGGATTTTTAAACGCCACGATCAGAAATATCATATTAAGACAGAGTTCCTAGATTTGCGTGTATCATCGTTAAGAAGCATTGGTAGCTTTCCACAACGTAACGCTAAATTTAAATGCGTATTTCGCAGAATTCGAAGTAGTAAAAGTCCACTTGCACGTTCATTGCGGCGCGTTGATAATAATGTCCGGTCATACGCTACATAGGTTCTTAAGTGCTTAAAAGTGCGTTTTCGTCAGCCAGGATTTTAGTCGGTTCGACCCTTATTCGTTGCAATTAACGGGATGCATCTTTAGTAAGCAATACCACCAATACATCTTATATATAAGAATTAAACGCATCATTATTAAAAGCGTATATATATGCGTTTCCGATCTGCAATGAAATTAGGAATATCGCGAAGCATCGATAATTATATTCGGTACGCGATCACAAAGGATTAAATCTGCATTTATAATAATCGAAACGTGTAAAATGGCTTAGAGTTTATCGCTCCAGGTTCATTCCGAAGCATCGATAGCCAGTAACGACATCGTCATCCGTCGCGGCGCTGTTCCTAGTGGATAATTGCTCGCGTGCAATATCGTTGCAAAACATTAATTGCCCTACGCGATATAAGATCGCGGTTAGATATGCATTCTCGATGGACAATGCGCAAAGCAGTTTACGATTAGCTCACACGCACGATCCCTATAATGCGATGTCAAGTCGCATCCGATGCGAGATCGCGGATTCGAAAACTCCTTGGCAATAGTTGGATTTAATAAAGCGGCTCGAGAATGAATCGTGTTGTAGCGCGATTAAATGGGCCATTGCACGTAGCGTAAATACAGGAGCGTAGTTCCGCGATGCAGGGCGCCAGGTGTCGCGAGGCCGTTCCTGGTAGGTGGTTCGCAAAATAAATATAACCATACTCGATATACTATTCCAAGGAATTCGATATATATTTTTACTGGAAACAAAAGCTCACCTATCATAATTACAAATATTAGCACATTCGAGGAATCGCGTACACCCTCGCGCAAATATTCACACGCAGACCATTCGACATTCACCAATACGACGCAAGATTTGAAATTCCACTCCCAATCATCTTCCTCGGTTAATCGAACAACGCCCAATTCCCTAGTCTTGACTGAAATAGCTAAGCATATACGACATACGATTATTTAAAACGAGTTTCCAAATTCAAACTCAAACACTCGAACACTCTTCCTAGGCAGGGCTAATAAAGCAGCCCGATTCCCTAATCTTGACCAACAGCAAAGCATATACGATTATTTAAAACGATTACGCTTATTTATCGTAATATAATATACTATACGAGTATATATTACGACGTGTATATCACGTATACATTTCGACATACGATTATTGAAAACGAGTTCTCAAATTCAAACTCGAACACTCGAACACTCTTTACGATTATTACAATATAAGATTATTTAAAACGAGTTCCCAAATTCAAGCACAAACACTCGAGACAGGGATAATAAAGCAGCTAGGGAAATAATCGTGGCGCTGGGAGAATAATCGTAGCGCAAAGCCAGGCGCGTCGGTTCCGCGCCGCAGGGCGCCAGGTGTCGCGAGGCCGTTCCTGCGAGATAGGCGCGATGCCGCTCGTCAGTCATCCGCTAGCCTCTCGCGGAAGCGCCACGCCGCGCCTGGCGTCGACGCTCTCTCGCTCTCTCTCTCTCTCTCTCTCTCTCTATCCCTCGAAAACTCGGTTTCCTCCGCCCGCGAGTTTGCCGCGCCTCGAATTTCAAAAACTGGAGCCAACCACCGCCCGAGGAGCGCACCCTCGGATCAGAGCCAGGGGAGGAGCGGAGGGTGAGAAAGACACCCCCGCTGGATCATCGCGCCTTGGGCCGCGGTCCTTCATCGAGGAGCAGCTCCGGAGACCTGGTCGGTTTTTGTTCACGAAAAGGTACGCCCAGACTCTCCTCGCGGTTTCTTTCATTGGCCGCTGCATATAGACTTGATCGCGTGCCAGTTTGTTTGCCTTCTATTTTATCCGATGGATCTTTTCGCGAGGAATCTCGCGTCCCGAGACTCGTCGTCGTCGTTGTTGCGAAGCTTTGTTGCGAGGAGATGGAGTTGGAGTTGGAGCCCCTTTGAAGTCTGCCTTTGGATGGATTTCACCGCGAGGAGTCTCGCGTCTTGAGATTCAACGTTGACTTTGCGGGAGGGTTTTGTTGAAGGGAAGACGGAGTTGGAGTTTGTTGGGCTCTACTTCTGGATGGATTTTCTGACGAGAAATCTCGAGGTTCGACGTTGCTTCAGGAGAGGGCTCCGTTAGGAGAAGATAGAGACATTGGGAGGAGTTGACTGTGGAGTCACGAATTCGATCGTGCTTCTGTCATACCGGTTCTCTTGGAGTTTGACCCATCGTGCCGCTTTGTCTCGCTCCTTACGAGCCACCTCGCGTTTCCTCGAATTTCGTTCTCGATCGACCGATGCCTCGTCCCGAGTGGATTGCTACGCGGATAAGTTTAATTGGTTTATGGAGAATAGGAGTCTCAGTTTCCCCGATGAACGATTTCTCCGCGCTACCATTTTGTCCCGATTTTATTTCCTTACGAATATTGGGATCGTTTTCTCGAATTATCGAATAATTATCGAATATATATATATATATTATGAAGCAACATCTCGCGTGAGGTTTGAATAATTTTAGAGAATTTCGCGTGTGGAATGCAATGTTATGTTTCTGAAGCCAGGATTTTCATAGTCCGAGTTTCCACGAATAACCGTGATTTTGCGCGAAATCCTTGTACGACGGTTTTTCGTCGAGACGAGGACGAGTTATTTTTGGAGTTTCGATTTGCGGTTTACGCTTCCGTATCGTGGCTTTTCCTCGTAAGGGTTTCGTGGAAACGCGGATTTCTTTGGTGGTGAGAGCGCCGATTCGCGTCCTCTTGATGTTGATATTTCGATATTTCTTGTTCGGGTGTCCTTTATTCTGCTTTCTACGGAATACCTCTTTTTGGTTCAAATAACTTGTCTCTATGTATAAAGGAATTTATGAGAGATACAGCATAGTCTGTATATGAACCGTTTCTTTTTTAAATTGGTACGAGTTCAAGTTTGGAAAAAGCGATGTTGTAAATATAAAAAGGAGATATTTATGTCTAATCACAATTAACTTATTTTTGTTTCAAACTTAGGCTTGTACCGCATTTTAAAAAAATTCTAGATACATCGCGAATTATAATTGACAATATTATCCGTTTGGAGTTTGATATTTTTGCAGGTCTCGTAGAACCATCGATCTATCATCTCGCGTGGGTGGATCGAGAGTCGCGTTACAGCTTCCGCGTCTAGGTTTAAATCCCATTAGCCACGAGGAATTACGGTTCGAGCTTCTATCGTTTGCTTTTAAGATTGTCCGTCATTCGAGTTTCTTCCTTAGCCATTTTCCTCGTCTCTCCTCGTATACGTATGTACTATTGCTGGTTTCAAACTCTACAGGTGCGCGTTTCTCCGGGAGAATATCTTTGGGGTGCTTAACTTTAAAATAAATTTTGTGTTCCACGTTTCCACGACTGCGATGAATCTCTGTCGTTCATCTTGCTTAAAACCCGGGACTTTTTATCGGAGTTTCTCGAGTAGATTCTCGAAAACTCGAGGGACGATCTCGATAAGCCGCGAGAAATAATAGTCGAAACTTTTTGAAGACGTTTCTGGGAGACAAATTACCTGGACAATTTGTCCTTAGGCTAAATTTCGCTCTCTACGATCTACCGGGTTCGTACATTTTGCGAGAAAGCGAGACTTTTCGCAAGTTACGTCAAGAACGTGACGAAACCACAATACGCTTTTTTTTACGTTTGAACAGAGATTCAAACTATCTACGTCGAATTTCGCTTATCATCGAACTCTAAGTGATTTCCAGAGTTAAGTCCGAAGTAAGACAATGCCAAAGTTATTAGCCGTAGAAATTTTCCTCCGCCGATTGTTTTTCCAAAATTAGGGCTTTATCGTAAAAAACTGGTTATACACGTACGACTCAAAGTATCGTCCATCATTGGCCAGAGCGGCAAAAAAAATGTACACCAAATAAAATAAACGCGAAAACTATTGGAGAAAAAGATCGAGCGCGAGACGCTAACACTTTGCTCGAACCAATTTCCAAGGAGGCTCGATGGATTATGCAGAAGTAAGAGTCCCTCGAAGGTAACCGATCGATCTCGGAACGATCACTTTCGTGCTTGGCCAACGACGATCGCGGTTTCGCAAGTACGAATCTTTGCATAGACATTTTTCATGCCGTTTCCCACGAAGATGGCGATCGGCGATTCGATGAATAACGAGGAAGGAACAAAGCCGGCGCATAACGCGCGAGTTTTGACGCAGTTCTGCTCGAAGTAATTTACTTCGATATCCGGAGCTGGCTGCACTGCCTGGAAACGGCTTGTCCTTGTCAAACGATCGATTTTCCCTGTATCTAACGATGCTGATATTTTCACCAACGGAAATTCCGCGAAGTTTCTTTCCACGGCGCGCTGCGCCTTTCTTGTGCAACGAAGGATTCGTTGCTTTCGGCAATTCTTCTGAATTTTTATGACTATAATTGGGGTGAGAAATGATATTCTCTGACGGTCCTTCTTAGTTCGATGGATTGCGATTTATTACTCTCGTATTGGACAATATGGATGTTTTTGTTCGTGTAATTCCTCTAGAAGTGCATCTTGCCAATTTCGAATACGAGTTCAGCACGGTACGCTTTGATCCGGGTATCGAAATTACTTTCTCCTCGAATCTTTCTACTTCAATTTCGTAGGAGTAACGAGAATACTTTTCTGTATTCATCTCGAATCTCTGGCTTCTGCGGATCGCTACGTGGAATTCGTAAACGGGATTTTGACTTTCCCGATATCGAGAGACGCGAACTTGTGAATGCTCCCAAAATCGTGGACGAATTTAATATTCTCAAATGTAAGGAATATTCATGGAATGCACTGTGGTTAACCGAATTCACATTTTTCACATTGAAATTACTTTGTTTATCGTCTTCGATATTTCTCGAGCTGCTGGTCTTCTCGAGCAATCGAGTAAATCGATTCGGGAACAATTTGGGAAATATTTTATTAATTTTATACATTATATTTTGATCGATAATTTTTTATTTTATGTTTCACTATATTCCATACTTTTTTGTCTGGATTTTGGGTGGATTCGGCACTGTGGCGCGTTTACCCTTTGTTTCAATCGCAAAAGCGCGTGCTCGAGGCTCTATCCTCCGTCGAACGTGCCGAAGAATCGGCACCGTCTATTTCCACGTGCCGTCTTATCGCAGCCGAGCTATCTGAGGTGCTTCGAAATATATACGCGCATCGAAATATAGCCATGGTAAATATAGCGGCGTTTTAAATTGCTAAACCGCGTTATACGTACTTGCATACGTGCCGCGAAACTCGAGTCCCACATGCCAAAGCACGTTCGTCGGGATTTAAACAAATGGATAGAGCCGTAGCGACAGGACGACATTTTTCTAAGAAAATTCATTTAGCGTCCAACCTCGTAAAAATGTTATCGAGATTTAATACTCGTTCGATTATTTAAGGGAGGCGATGATTTTGGTGATACAGAGAAATCATCGTGGAGGAATCGTAAATTTTTTCCAACGATTTTCAACGATTTTTAGATAAGATAAATGCACTTTTAAAATAGCTTTCTTAGAAAAAATGGTGCGCGTTATATATCGTAAGTTGCTGCTTTTGATTCTAAAAAAACTAATAATTTTTATCCTTTACATTTACCCGTGCTTGGCATTTCACTCGACATTCCATCCTCTCGCGCGTTGGCCCTTTAACGAGCAATACCACGCACGAGGATCGCTCGTCATTCCTTTCTGATGAATCGAAAAACGATGATGATTTAACGCGCTCATCGGCGTTTCAAAATCCTAGAGTTAATCCAGTCGGCGTATGACGCGCCGGGAGATTAATTGCCCGATCGATGAGGCGATCGTAAACATTTTCATGAAAGATGATTGATTTTTCACGCTTAATTGAGCAGCGCATGGAAATCGCGTGCGGGATAATCAAGAGAGATTAGCACGCGCAATTCCAGTGTCGATAATGACCAAGTGGACTATAGGTCGAGAGTGTCGGCTCGAGCGCGACGAGAGTTTAGAAAATTGCCGGCAATGAGCGTATATTTGTTTAGCCTTCGTGATTTTGTCGCCACCGTTCGTATCCAAAGCGTGGCGATTGTTTATATTTACTCAACTCCTTTTCCACGCCTTCATCGAAGAGAAAGGACTCGTCGATCGGGAATAAATCGCGTCTGTTTTGCGAACTTTCGGATAGTGTTTAACATAAAAACACGCAGACACTTTTGGAAACATCAAGCATACCGTGCTCATGAAACTTTGCACAACACGCTCCAGACTTTGATCGAATTTTGATAAGGACGTCGGTCCTTTTCGAAACTTCCTTTCAAAAGCAAGGGAAGGCATTACCCTTCCTCATCCTCCAGTACCTTTAGCGTAGCTACATTGCCTTTTGCTCGCGTAATTAAAAACGACGTCACTCCTCCGTTCATAAGCCAAGAAAAATTGCTTATAAAACACGTTTTTCCTGCAAGATCCTCCATAAAAGATATATTCCTCGCGCAGGACTCTATAAAACACGTACAACACGCCCCAGAGTTTAACACTATTCCTACCAGATACTTTCCGGACACGTTTAAACGTATTAAATATATCCTTAAAGAAAAAGTGGGCGAAGGAAAAACGCCGATACATTAAATTATCGATCCTTATGCTGCAAGAAAATCACGAAGAATCGCAGAAGTGACCGCGTCTGAAAATTCTATAATATTTTGAAGAAAACACTAACCGAACATTTGACCGGTCGTGGTAGGAATAGTGTTAACTAGAATTTCGATAAAAATTTTCTCGAAACGTTTCTCCTCCAAGACCCTCCATAAAAGATACATTCCTCGAGCAGGACTCTACAAAATACGTACAACGCGCCCCAAAGTTTAACTAGAATTTCGATAAAAATCGTCTCAAAACATTTCTCCTCCAAGATCCTCCACAAAAGATACATCCCTCGAGCAGGACTCTACAAAATACGTACAACGCGCCCCAAAGTTTAACTAGAATTTCGATAAAAATCGTCTCGAAACATTTCTCCTCCAAGATCCTCCACAAAAGATACATCCCTCGAGCAGGACTCTACAAAATACGTAGAACGCGCCCCGGGGTTTAACCAGAATTTCGATCAAAGTGCGAGCATCGTTTTCCGATCGGCCAATTGTACGCGGCGGTTCAAAGAAGCGGCCGTGGTACGTCGTTTCCAGTCGGCGCAGGAAACGTGTCGGCGGGTGCATGTGCACCATTGTTACAAGTGCAAGGTTACATGGAACGTGCGGCGTGTACGTGGGCGATTACTTCTCCACGGCAAACAATCGTCGATCGAATGTTTGCACATGCGGGTGGCTCCTCACGAACCGCCGCCTTTTAGTTTTATTCCCGGACGCTCGTCCCGAGTGCAGCCGGAGCCTCGCTCCTTACCGAAATTCCTCGCATTCTTCCTCGGCCATTTCGATTCAAATCGCCGCTCTGGTCGACTTCGAAAATACTCCACGCTTAAATCTATACTCCATTGGAATTACTCATATTTACTCTCCCTCTTCTACTTATCCGGCATGAAATTGGAAATTTGGGTCGTTGGTCGAGGCATGGATCGATCCCTTGGCTACTGCGGACGTCTATAGGCGCTTAGAAGTGTCGCGTTTGTGACAGAATGCTTATAGACGCTTATCCTAATTGTGAGATTGAGGATGCGTGAGGGTGCTCGACACGGTATGCCTTTCTTCCATGGAAACTGAGCTGAAAAATATATCGATAATGGATATATCGTAAAAGAAGCTTTGCGGTAATGTTCATTTCATAATACAAAGAAATGTATAATATTGTTTTGATATAGTGAACTTCAGTTTTTTGATTATTGAAATATTTTTTCGCATAAAAGCATCCTTACGCAGAACTTCGCTATTTTTTAGTGTACATTGAGACTGAATTCCTACCGTGGAATAAAGCGGGTGCGTCCTGAAGTCTGTCGTGGGCAGCAGGTTAATTGTACTGATTTTGAAAAGCAGAGTTATGATTATATAAGTACTGTTGGATTTATGCTTGATATATTTATATTGACTTCTTGTCAGCGGTATCTATATTTAATATTTTATCGTCGAGTATACAGAGTTTCCCATTAATTTCCAATTAACGATTTGCCAACACTGTAATAATCACGAAGGGTTAGGAAAGGCGATAAGTCTTCTTATCTGCGAACTTCAATTTTGACCTACATAGATTATTGCATTTTGCGAATACTCGAGAAAAAGCAAGAATACTAGTACACCGTAACCTATACGTTGTCGTGCCTTGCGTAGTTTTCGATCGATACGAACGAATCGCGAATGTAGATTCAATATCGTAAACTTTATTTGGAGTTGGATCAGTGTCCAGATAAAATAGTGATACGGAGGATCGTTCGATCGTATAACATCGATCATCGCGTTTATCGAGCGAACGGTGAAAGCATTACTGTATTACTGTCGACAAATTGCAATATATCGTATTTTCCAACAAATATCAATCGGTAATGCATACGTGGATCGACGGTTACGAATCTCCCTTCGAGCTCGATGACGTTTCTAGTACCGTGATCGAGATAAGAAGCAGGAAGATCAATGATACACGTTCCAGTGACAACAAGAAAAATACGAGAAATTCAAATCGGCAGGAATTATCGCAAAATGACGGTTTATCTCTTACGTTTCAATTTTCAGTCGAAGAACGGAGGAATCGTCAAAATATTGCGTTATCGTCTTTGCACTTATGGAAACATCAATAAATGGAAGATGCGCATTAAAGTCGCGAAATTTGTCATTTCTCCTAGGCCGGAAATCGTCCTTTTTTTTTACGAAACTCACTATTTTTAAATTCCACAACGCGGAGAAAGCGCGAGTTTTTGGCACGAGAACTCGTTTCGTGGGTCTTAATCAACTTGGGCGGTTTTCGGTCGAACTCAATTAGCAAAGTGGGTCGCGACGGACCTACCTGCGATTTCGACCTTATCCTTATCTATGGATCTTACACGGATAGCTGGGTTTGCAATAATCAATTATCGTTCTGATGCAACGCTCGGAGAATTTTCATATCGAATCCTTACGTTCGCGAAAGTGGCGGAGGTTTGCTTTTCTTCGTTTCGAATTATTCAAGGTTTCGCATTCTAGGATATTGAAAAAGAAAAATTGTTGATCCGTAATCGATTTATATTACTTTTCCAATGCATTTTTAGGAACGAACTTCCAAGATCGACCATTCAGATTGGAATTAACGTCGCCTCGATCGTGCCGCTATCTTTTACTTTTCCACAAAGCGAGTTTTCATAGTGGCGATGATTTCGTATCCGTATTTACGACGTAATTATTTTTACTCGCGCACGTTTTCAACATTATACGAGCCGCTTCTTCTGAGCACTACAAGTTCAAGCCTGAAAAAAACTTATTACGAATATAAAAGCGTATTCACGTTTACCATAAACTAGCATTTCCTCCATTTTCCTTTTAAGTTGGTTTCATATCCACTTAAAAAGAAATTGCCTTATATCTATATGCGTGCGTGGTCACATTAGCGTACGCAACGATACAAACTCAATACGCTCAAATCGTGCAAAATACCCGGAAGTATATAAGCAATATATCAACAATATAAATAATACGTATATATAAGGAACAAATATAAGTAAGTAATACATAAGCAACACTGGTCGCCAGCATCGACGCTACTATCCTCAATCCCAACCAAGCAACTATCCCTCGATCGGCAATTATTCTTCCTCGATCCGATCTTCCGCTCTCAATCGCGACATTTCATCGTGCGACTTTCGCGGACGCTTCCTAGCCTCCACAAGAACGTTGGAAAACGATGGTGACAAGGTGTTAAACGCGCTCGAAATCACTCCGGACTTCTGACACATTTCACGTCCACGCCTTGGCGTAGTTTTTATCTCTCGAAAACACGTGTTGCCGGGGAGACCTTGCCACCAACACGCATGCATTGCCGATGGCCAACGCTCAGTATTGTCGGTCCTAACGAAGCGTGTGGCTATCGACCGGCGATAGTTGTCACGGAAGTCGGCGTTTTGTTCCGCGCGATCGAGCGTAAAGGACGAGTTTAATGTTCCTGCCAACGTTGCTTATTCGAAGCCGAACGCAAATAATTAATCCTGCTGGTTATTTTTGCCGCGCCGCTTTTTTTTTTTTTTTTTACCGGACTCCCCGCGTAGATTTTTCGGGAAAGCCAAAGTGGAATTACTTTGAGGATTTATCCCTGCACGTGTGTGCGCAGTTTCTACGCCGGGAGATTTGTAACGCGGATGAAATTTATCGCGCGCAAAATGCGCCGCGAAACAAAAGGAGAAAGCGTGAAGGACTCGTGATAAAAATGAGGAATGTGGAATATAGCGGAATGAGCCCGATGCGACGTATGAAATTTTTGAGTATGTAGAAACAGTTGCCATTAAAGCCGTAATATTGCGAGTTACTGGGTCGAAATCATTATTTTTAGATTATCATTAATAATAACAATGTATTTATCATTAAATAATAATAATAATAACAATTTATGATCAAATAATAATTTAAACTATAATCTATGCGTGGGTCATATACATCGGAGAGAATTGGTATCGAACGTGATTAGCTTCGATTCTACTTTTTGTACGCTTCGTATCGAAATCGTGAGTAATTGGTTCGATCCTCGTATCCTCCACGGTTTAAATTCGTTCCTCTTTATCGACCGAAAACCGATCTATTGCCCCTGCTCGTTCCTCCGGGTGCTCATGGCGACGATAACCGTTCAATAAACGATAATTACGGACTAATCTGCGAGGTTATGAAATATTTAACGATAATCCGCGTGCTCGCGCTCAAAACATCGAACGGCTCGAATGGAAAGTCGAACGTGAGTCACTTCGTTGCGAGATGCTATGCGTGCTGCGGAATATTTTAAGACGCGTAGATTAATATTATGCGTTATGCTCCATTGAAAATTCTTGGCGCTTAACTTATTTCTCGACTAATGCGACGTCTTGTACTTCATCGACGTATTCGTCGATTCGCCTCGCGAAGGGGAAATAATAAAAATATATAAAATAAAATAGCATTGATATCACTCATACATCCGATAAAATATCTCTTTGCCGATTTGTTACGCTACTTAAACGGATGTTCCGCTATTATTCGATGATGTAAGCGATACTTATCAAACGAGAAGTATCGACAAAATTCGTATGCCTTTGGAAAGAGCGTTTATTATCTCGTTAATAGGCTATTTATGTAAAATTGCAAGCCATCCGGATATTTACAAACGTTATAGCGTACGTAGGACGATGACATCTCGCCTCCGATTTGCATGAAAAGGCACTAATTCCTTTTATCAACCGAATCCAAAGATACGCATAAAGAAGGCCTTTGCGTCAAATCGTAATGTAGACATCGAGGGAGCGCTAATTTATTCTAAAGCTTATATCAACGTAGAAGAATATCGAATTCGAATAACGTTTCGAATTAAGTTACGGCGCAAACTTATTTAGCCTAAGACCCACTGAAGCTCCTACCAAAACATGCCCGGCTACGAAATACAGCGATTTTTTCAAGAAACGACCGACCGATCATTTTGATCGCTTTGGTAGATTTAGCGATAAAATTCATCTTCGGTATCGAGCCCCAACGTCGTTTGGCCCAGGAGCTCTTGTTTAACTCTTTGAGGCACAGGATTTTAGATCAAAAATAGGCCCATGTTGCGCAGAAGTTTTATCGCGTTTTGAACGAGGCGAAATTGGTATATTTTTACTAATAATGAAATGACATAACGTAAAAACATGAGAAAATAATGATAATTTAATTAAATGTATTGTTTTCGCTTAGAACTCAAATAATCCCATCGCGCATTACGATGCATCAAAAAGGTGTGACATTCTTAATCCCATCGTGCCCCAAAGTGTTAATACGAGTTCCCAGCCATCAGAAGTGCGGTATACGTGTACGATCTCGATCCTCGGATCGGGGCCAGCGATCATTCGTCTATGGCTACCTGAATTCACTCGGTCAAATCTAAGCCTATGTCTAAATTCGCTGCACGACCAGCCGATAATTCAGCCCCGCCGATTTGGTAGTCCGATCCCGGACTCGAGTGTGAACGTACCTTCATGCCGCCCACGTAAACTTTCCCGTAATATATATATCACTGTTCGTCGGTTCGGAGTGTATTACGAATTGATCTTTTAATGGTCAGCTAAGAGCATCCTCCTCGCCTCTCCCAATTTCCGCTAGGTCTATGGAATTGATGTTGTTTGAACCGATAGAAAATTGTATAGATTATTATTAAGTTAACTTGAAATTATTCAAGACGAGCGGCTATTTTTCATACTTTTTGATCACTTTTCCAGGTGGTTATGGTAGTTAAATTTCAGTCGACAGAACGGCACTGCGCGTGAGGAAGTCAGTAATTTTTATCTACATAGCGCGTGACTCGATAATCGATTAAAGGTGTATTAAAATTTAGGAATAAATGGAAATAAAAGATATAGAATATAAAATGATGAAGTAAGCTATACAAGAAAAAAGTCTGGAGAAAATTGGACACTGGAGTAACCGAATTGGTGAATGATTCGATTATATAGTCGATCTTTCTGTGGTGTATTAAGGATACTTAAGATCACAAATCGACACCAAAATCAAATGCAGACCTTGATTGAACGAACGAGTAATTTTAAGGTAAACACTTTTATTGCGCAAACGAATTTTTCCTCCTACCCAGACAGTTTCCAATGATAACGTTTAAAACGAATGAAAACAATAATCGCAGTTGGGATTTGACAAGAGCCCGACGAGGATTTAAGGAAAAATTGTGGCCAGGGTTTTCGCATTTTGAAGGACCGGTGCGACGGTCGGAAAATTCATCATTGTACGTGATATTTGAACTCCCTTTTTTTTTTTTTTCTTTTCGCCGCGATAACGCCGCTGCAGCTCGCGTTTTAATTCGACGCAAACGATACGACACGTCGGTTCTCATCGTTTTGTAAGCTACGCGCGTATTCGACTGGTCGGATATTCGTGGCCGATGCATAATTTCGATGGCGTTTCCTTTCTAACGGAAGTTTGTCCGGGAGAAGAGGAGGTTTTGTAATGTCCCGTGCGTCGTTTTAAAGACCTACTCCCGCTCTTTCGCATCGCTTTTGGATTTTTTTATCCGAATAATTTCCTCCTCGTCCAGAGGACTAGACTTGCGAAGCTTGGAGTCAACACCTTGCTCTTTAAAATGGAGGAACTACTTTCTTGCCGTGCTTTTGCCAATTCTGACCTTTCCGCATACATTGCGCGTATTTCTATGCCGCTTTGGTCGCGATAACTCCGAGATTAAACTCCGACAAGATCACGCGTCGAGCGTGTTCTTATTTTTTTTTTTTTTTTTACTTAGAACTTCATCATTATTAATATATAGGGAAAACAGAATTCTTATCGAAAGATTCGAAAAGAATGGAAGAGAGTAAATCTGGAGCTTTAAAATGATATATAAAAGACTCTAAAAATTCTCCTTTTGTTAGATCAAATTTTGTTGGCTTTAAAACGCTATCAAATCACGTATCGATTTATTACATTTTCGCGACGTACGTCTTTATTGGTGATTCTTCGACTTTGTCAGAGTTGTTTATCCCTCAACTTGTCGGGACCGAAAATACTTTTGCCGAGGAGCTTTTGCGCGTTACTTAACAGTCACCTGCATCAACAGCCAAAGCCCTTTAATCCGTGTAAAGTGGATTTCAAAAGGTAATCCTAGGCTGCTCGTGGAGTATCCGTTATCTCTGGATTTTTCCGTCCATGTTGAGTGTCAACACGCAACTTCAGGATCTACCTCGAGCCGTAAATCTTTTCCACTTCGCAATTGGATGTTAGCATTGGATTTAGAAAATAAGAACTCGTACACGTTTCTGAATTTTTCTCGCAACACGCGGATACGAGCTTCGAAATCTAACTCGAACAATTAATTTTAGGATATCCAGAACTAACTACGCATTATTTTGCGGATCGTTCGATAATTAGTGATGGTGTCAATTTTCTGGATGACAAATAAGGACATCCGCAAATCCCAACGATTAGTTCTGCGAATAAAATGAGCTTTGGTGGATTTTAACAACGAAACGCACGTCTAATAAACTCATCGATCATCTTCTAACTCTTCTATTCTTTTAACTCTTCGATTAACACCAAAACTACCGAAGCAGCCTTCAGGATTCTCCCTTCTTCTCTGCGCGGCGCATGGGATATTCCTATTCCAAGTAATCACCGCGGCTTAGAAACCTGACACACCACATTCACGCTTGTTTCGAGATGTCCCGTCATCTTCTGCCAGCATCTAGATCCTCGTATATGCATCCAGATCTACCGCATCTCGATCCTCGCGTATGCAGTATGTATCCTTGATATGTAGATCCATCGCCACTTCTTCTCTGGCCTCCTTTTCATCGAGACGCATGCCGCATATATTCAAAAATGAAATAACCCAGTACGAAAAGTACGTTGAAAAAGTGGCAGGTAGTCCCGGCGTCGACAATCGATCTCGAAGGTTGGCATGGCGAAGCGGAGAAAGAGACGTGCGAAACGTTGGCCCGAGCAAATGTGCAGCCGAACGCAGCCTCGTGCGAAACTCGTAATCTACTCCTTTTCGATTGCGTAACCGAGCGCCGTTTCTTTTATCAGCGCTTACATAAATGCCCCGTGCGCCTCGTCGACGAGGCACTGTTCCGTGCGGTTTTACGGCCGCTCGAACGGGACGAGGAAATATCCGAAACGCAGTCTGGAAATGAGGAGAGAAAACTTGGACGGAGTCCTTTGTCAGGCGCGAGAATCGAGTCTTGCGCGAAATTTAGCGACGCGTCGCCAGATTTGCGCGGAAGGAGGGACATTATCGTTATTATATTTTTTTTCCCCGTTGAAGTATTGGGCGAGTGTAAAAGTTCGTGCCCAGTTTCTTATAACTCCGTCTATTGAAACTCCGCACGAACTTTTGCACTCGCCCAATACTTCGTCTATCAACCGCTCGTTTCATCGTGAATTTTTGGAACTATTAACCACGAGCTTTGAGAGCGATTGCTCGGTTATTTTCGTGACGCATCTTTTTCACGTATTAGACAGAGTATCGAAAATTAAATACAGCGGTATATCGGCAGATTTGGAAATTGTCAAAAAATCTGTACAGCCCTCTTGCAAAGTTAAGCTTGTTCATATTCGTCCTTTGGATCGAATCAAATCGAATACATTAAGATCATCCGACTTAGTGGCGAGAAAGACCGTTCTAAAAACCTCGAGGAAAGGAAGGAGGTTGTTGAGTGTGGTCACTATCGACGCTTCCAGGAGCCGGGGTTGAGGGGAATTTTGAATCGACCCAGTGATAGAAGGGAAGGAGGACCGTGGACGTCCAGCACGTCCGTCGCCCTCGAGGTGGCCGCGAAATCGTCGTCGGAAACGAAAGTCCGATTTGATTTACGATGCCACCGTGAAATTTCTAATACCCTCCGCTACGTGCCACGACTGCCGAGCTCGGAATCAACGCGCGGGCCTCTGACGCGTGTTTGGTGAAACACCAGTAGCGTCTTCCCGCTGCTCGGAACCCTCGAATTTGGGAAACTTTCTGCTCCGCGGACAGTCGCCTTCCTAACACTCCTGAGGCGTCCTTGGTGAAACACCAGTAGCGACTTCCTGCTGCTTGAAATCCTCGAATTTGGACAGCTTTCCTGATGTGCGGACAGCGACTTTGAATTTAATGGTTTACTTTAGTAGTTTACGAGATGCTTTTTTATTAGCGACTACCGAGCTGAGAATTGACCTGTTTACCGAAACATTGGTGGCACCTCAGTGCTGTTCGGTAGCCCAAGTTTTTGGACAGCACACTTACATACACTTGGAGGCTTCGTATTTATTCGCATCGTGCTTCGCGTGATTTACATACGTCGCGTATTCGTTAGATTGTTTGATAAACTGTTTTAGCGAATTTTTATCGATCGTGTGATAAATGTCTGTGCCAGAGAATTACGCGTTGATTATAGAACACGACTTGTTTAAAGCCTATTATAAAATCCATGGTAATGTTCGATAACAAACGAATATTCGTATCGAGTCGGAGACACTATGCGTGGCGATAAGTGCAGTCGTGCCATTTTTAGTCTCGACGTCCATCTCTCTTCGCCTTAATCCCGATAACGTGGGTGAGAAACGGCGCTATTTACGTGATTCCCGAAAGTTCGCCCTGGTCGATGGTCGTCCAGCTGGTTTTTTTACACCGCTCGTACACGGTTCATCGGCCGCCATCGGCTGGTTAATAATAAACGATCAATTAACAAGTAACGCCGGCTCCGTTGTGCTCCTGTCCTCGAGGAATGGCAGTGCAAATACCTCGGGATAATTTTAAACCCGGATCGATGATGGCGCCTCGGATGTATTTGCCGTCGATGAAGGAAGAAAAGTGTCGATCGTGTCGGTGCGGTTGGACGATCGGAGAAATCGTAAAAGACGGAAAACGCTTCGACCTTAACCCATTTCCTCGCCACGTTTGCCTATGCGGAACATCGAGGAAAATCGTTTCTTCCTCCTTCGATCGATGTGACATTATTCATATGATGTTCCTTTTTTGGATCGAGTCTTTGGTTCCTTTTGGACCTAGTTTGGGATCAAATCAAACTGCTCGATGCCTCGAAACGTCCTTCTTTGATCTCTTCGCGACATTTGCGCACGCTGAATATCGAGGAAAATCGTTTCTTTTTCGATCTTTTACTCGATCGCGCGGTTAATACGACCTATTCGATGTAACGTTGCTCGTATCGATATTAATAATCATGGCGAAACTCGTAAACGAGAATTTTGCGAGGATCCAACGTCTCGAAGTTGCGACACGTAAGAGAAAGACGAGGGTGTATTTTAGAACGTTCTCTAACCTAATATCTCTGGTATCGGTAGAAATTTTGTAGCCATAAAATTACCCTTTTCACCACCACATTTCGTTTGCCAACAGGTAAATAAATAGATTCGATGGGTTCTTTATGGATAAAGTGGGGTGGAATTTAGTTTGGTATTCTCACAGGAATCGGCCCTCCCTGTTACGACCCACGAGATTTGTATTATCGTCTTGTGATGCCATGTGTATGAGATGTTGCCTATTTCTGACTTTCGTCGATACGCAAAATTCCCCGGGTATAAATAACCCGCGGGTTTTGTGTCGAATGTTGGTCCATCAACCGGGTTGGCTCGTACGGCAGAAACTTCTCTTAGCATCCTCTTCGATAATCCGCGATGATGGATTGATTTATTTTGCGGAAAGTGCGAATATAAAGATTTCTCCGATTTTACGAGGTCGGCGCCATATATTTTACCTCGAATCCAGATTTCGGTTTTGCATTTTTTTTAAGCAAATATTGAAAGATTGAAAAATCCTTTTTTTTTGCTATACAAGCATCGACGTTTATTCAGCATCGTCTCGCCTTATTCGCGTCTATAAACAGTCGGCCAACTTACTCCGGTATTTATGTTTGTTTACCTCGCTTTTGATTATTTTCTTTTTAACCATGTCCCGTCTTAATCGCTGCTCATTATCTACCCGATAAAATTCTTCCGCAGACTTCTATCCTCCGTTGGTGACGCGCAGCTCCACCGTAATTCTTTTCTATACACTTGGCTCTAAAAGAAGTTTACGTGCGTGGCTCGGATGCCAAGGCAAATAACCGGCTGGCATTAAAGTCAGAAATAACTATGCCCCGTAGATAGTAATTTGCCGAGCTAATATTTGGATAATGAAACTCGTAGGAACTGAATTGTGTGTATAACTATGTGACGCTAATATACAATGATTATAACTTTATAGCGAGCGACTACGTATCATTCGAATCGCGTTAGAGAGGAAAGATTTAAGAGAAAATGCGTTGTGACCAAATAAGTATAATAACAAGGTGTCGGTAAGATAAATAAATACCATTATTCTCGTCCGAAATTTCAGGATTAACACTGTGCCAGCTAAACAATCTCGCGAGCAACTTCGGTCCGTTACGAGATATATTTATAAATTAAATATTTACCTATGCAAATATAATGAATTATCCACGATAAGAAACACCAGTCGCGTGAAAAATATTTTATCGACTTTGTATACTTTGAAATTCGGACACGTTCCGCAGTTTATGTACAGCCATAAGAGTTTCAAACTGCAAATAACAATAATAATGACAAACAAATATTTATGAGAAACGGTTTGTAGTGGATTTATCGCGAGAAAAGCCTTAATTTTCATCAGCGAGGAACGAAATTTCGTGGCTCCCCTGGCTATTTGGAAATCCACGAATGTCGGAAAGAAAGGTGGATGAGTCAACCGGTGCTTCAAATCCACGAGCACTTTAGATAATGTCGGATAGGGCATGTATCGTTATCGCGGCGTTATCGAGCGGATTCGAGGCAGGAATACGAAGTAAGACGGTGTAACCGACGGCAACCTCGACTTCCTCCTATCGTAAATTCGAATTTCGAGCGTCTCCCGTTTTTTCCACGTGTTGCGCACACCGCGAAACTGGCACCGTTCGTAAAACAAGATCGATCGTGGCCATCGATGTAGAAAATTCCGAGCACAAGCACGAGAGTGCACTCGCAATTGGATCGTGCTGCGTGGAAGAGGGATTAATCGTTCTTAAGAACATAAGCTACGCGTCGGAGGAAGGATATATCCGTTGCGCAAGAAAATTTCCTTGCCAATGTCGAGGAATTTTAATCGTATATTAACCCGGTTGAAGTTAATCCTAAGAGGAGCAAAACAGTGGCTCGAAATTCCCCTCGACGTCAGCCTTCTTATCCGCGTGTAAAGTAAGTCGCGTGTTTTGCGATTGCACTCTGACATCCTGGTGGCCACTTGTATTCTCGTATAAGGAACTTTGGTTTTATTCAAAACCGAAAGCGACCGTGTATTTACGGTGTAAGAGAGTCAATGAATTTCAATAAAATTCTCGTGTCGAGTAAACCTGGATGGAATCAAAGTTCTAGCTATAGATGTCCTTTGTCTTAATTTTGTAAATTCGTCGATTACTAGTAAGTATGCAAGTTAAGCCCTCTGTTCGCGCACTTCGTGTTTTAATTTTTCATATGGGATCGTGGAGTCAGAATTTTATTCGACCACCACGACATTTTTGCGTGGAATAATAATAATTCTGGTTACCGGTGTGCGGCCTAAGTATTTAAACGGTTACTAAAGTATGAATTAAAGTGCAATTAATATTGGAAAATTGCAATCCTGGTTGTATTACCCCAATGTCAAATTTTTGTCGCGCTATTTTTCTTAATACTCTTTGATACACCACCTTATATAATACATTGCAAATTTCCAATATTAACTAGTTTTATAATACTAGCACTAGTACATTATAATACTGGTAAGCGTGCATTGTGCGTTCCTAATAATTCCGTATCATCCAACCTTCGTATCCTTATATCCGCGGTATTTCGGGTTTCTGCAAGACCGGAAGCGGTCGTCTGCTTACCGCGCAGGAAATTCGGGTTGCACCGCCACGATATAAATGCATGCATCAACTTCGACTGGCGACTCACTCGCGCTCTATCGGTTGGATAAAAGGTGTGCGGGCCTCTTAGAAATCGGCGCTGTCCAAAGTGGACGATCCACTCCGCTCCCCCGAACCTCCCCTCTCTCCTTCGCATCGTCCGGTGAGTCAGCTTTCAATTAATTAACTCGTTTGGACCTAAATTAATGCCGAGAGCGAAGAAAATGAACTATATGCCGAACGCGCGTGATTTGACTCGCATGAGACCTGGAGAAAAGATATTTTTTTTAATTACGTTGGTCGAATCTTTTTACTATATATTTTTACTATATATCGAACTTTCCAACGTGGGCATAATTATGCGTATGTAACTTTAAAAGGTTGTAAATTATTGCTGTTTTACTTGTATTTTGCCTCTCTGATTTTTGCAACGGGTTTATGTATTATAAGTATATGTATATTATTCGAATATGTGAAATAATAAAGGTGCCATATATCTGGCACGCCCGCAAGATTCAGTGCGGAATAAATTCAGCTTTCAATTAATCAGTATAATAATTGTTACAGATTAGTATAATAATTTGAAACATGACTATCGTGTTAGCATGAATATATTTTCGGTCATCGAGTCTCGTTTCGTTCAGTTTTTTACCGATAAGGACCAGAAGTTTTATAGGCGTGGAATTATATTAGTTGTCGGAAAGATGGCAAAAGATCTCCAAAGGAAATGGCAAATACATCGTTGCTCGAACTTCATTCCTCGTATAAAAATACGAATTTTATTTTACACTACAAAACGGAAATTATCCTCTCGCCAACCCAATAATTAAAATAAAAAGTGCTTGTTAATCGTGAAGCACACAAATGGAAGAGTCGGAAAGGCAATGAACGAACATTTTACGAAGCTTCGAAATAAGTGCGCATAATTCTGCACACGGTTTGAACGCATTAACGAACTTCCTGTGGGAGGATCGGCTTTGAATTCCTCGCGCTCGACGGCTCCATATTACGTTTCGTATTCGCGTCATAGCGATTCTCCTTTAATTACAATAACTATTGTGCACCTTCCCAGGTGGAACAATGGCAGGATATACGCCGACCAACGGAAACATTCGATTATTTCAAAAACGGGCTACTCGAAACAAATCATGCCCTTTGAAATCACAAAACGCTGGTCTTGCGTAGCAGAAATTCTGCGACTCTCGAAAGACTCAAATTCTGTTTCGACTCCTGTACAGCTAAGCCGCGTATTTGCGAGCCTCGTAAAACATCTGAAACGGCAAGGAAAGCTTCTGTAGACACCGATATCCATACCGTGCATCGCTGATAATTCCCATAAAACGTCCAAAGCGGCAAAAGATTTGCGAACATCGATATCCATCATGGGCGCTATTCACGGATCCTTTAAAATTCCCGATATCCACGAAATACGTCTCTCATAAACTCCGTAATATTTCCGAACCGGAGGAAAAACTTTCCGCGCATATCGATGTCCATGGAATATCGGAGTTCGCTTTTTTTCGGAAAGCAAGGAGGAATTTTAATATTTAACACGCGATAAATATCGAGGGCGGAAGCCCTTTGTTACGGGATTACGATTCAGTTGACGGTTACATCGAGAATAACGATCACGGTTGTGTTTACAAGGCGCTTTCGAGGCGTCAATTTTCCGCGTCCATCGGCCTTCGAGGTCGCGAGCGTTTTATCCTCGAAGGAAGTCCGCGGGTTCGCATCGATCCGAGTTAGAGTAATCGCTCGTCAATCACCGAATCGACGAGCGCAATTTGCAGGACATAATGGCCGGCCGTAATTCACCGGCAAGAGAATCGAGGCGCCGCGGACGAAACACTGGTATTCCGATACTCTGAGGAAAATACTTTTAGATCGGGGATTTCCTCGAAGATTCTCACATCGTGGCAACCACTGTGCGTAGAGCTGCGCGCTTCACGCTATTCTTTGCCCTTATCTTTATCCTACGTTGATGTTTTTGGATCGGAATTAGGGTGGTGTGGTGGATTTTTGGCTTGGACTTCCACGCAGCCAAATTTCACTGAGTTCGATTCGCGATCGCGGAGTTGCGAAATTTTTCGGAACCACGAGGCTTTTCAAGAGGTATCTTATCCGGGATTTTTATCGCGCGATGCAAAATCTCGCCTTCCAATTTTCGACGATACGAATCTGATTGATCGCCGATACGGAGACTTTCTCCTCGCTTTTATCAGTCGTGTGCTCGGCGTGCGATCTTATCGCAATTTTGATCGCACATCCCCCCTCCTCCACTGCTACGATAATTCACGATAACGCAGTCAATTAGCAATATTGACTGCGCGGCCTCGTTTGCTCCTTCGCTGTTCTCGCGAAACGTTCGACCACATCGATCGCGCCTTAAATCACCCGCTAACGTCTTTTCTCCTGGCCGATTTAACTTCCTAGACCACGACTGGAGCGCCTGAACATTGTGACACCGCGATCCGTGTTTGAGGATAATCTCCATTATAAATTTATGTTGGAACAGAGCTACAGATGAACGAGTTAGAATTTTTTAAATATACTTTTGTGTAACGAGTTTGAGAAAAACGTAAGAAGGTAACACGAGCAGGTACGACTTGATAATTAGTAATATCACTTTGCGTGATACATTTGAAAGCAATACGCACAGTTTACGTAACGAAGCTGTTATAGTAGGGTACTGTTCAATATAGTGTATTCGCAAATACACTATGGTGGTGTACTTTTCAAATCGACGACCATTCTAATGAGTACCTTATACCATTCAAAACGATATGCGTGAAAGTCACTATAGTGACGAACCAGAAACTGCTATAGTGGTGTACTTTTCAAATCAATGTCACGCGCAAGAGCCACTGCATTGGTGCACCATTCAAAAGGACTACACGCGTGAAAGTCAGTATAGTAACGATTCAGTAGCTGCTCTCGCGATGCACTTTTCGAATTTACGAGACGCGCAAAAGCCACTGCATCGCCTTACGTCGCGTTCCAGTTGCACTCGTCTAGTTGGCACCCGGTTTATTTATAGTCGCGGTGAAATATCGAGTCGTTGCAGCGGTCCCCTCGAAGGAACCACGATCGTGTTAAATGTCAGCAACGCCAATTAAAATAACGCTCGTTATTCAAGGCCCTGAGCGGAGGCCGAGTTTTGGCGATGCGCGGTGCGACCACCGGATGCGAAATCGTACGCCGAATAGTAAATCCTTATCGTCGATCGAGCTTGCGAACGTTCCTTGAATTTATTCTCGATACTCGGGTTTGATCCTCCCGCGACGGTCTTCGTCGATGGGCGAAGAAGGCTTTGAATTTGCGAGGGTAAAATCTGCACCGATTATGGATTCCATTGCGAGTTCCAAGATTAAATATTTTTTTTTGTAAATTCATTTTGCGGCACCGACTGCTAAGGTCATTTGGCCCAGGATCTACTGTTTAAGGTGGGTTTGGAACCACCAGAGCTACGGTATACATATCGCATAGAAAAACCAGAGGTGATGGGAGGGGTTCCTAAATATTTTTTCTAAGATACGAACGAACTAATTGAAACGTCTAAAAAATAAAATAGAAATCAAGGATATGGAGGGAGAATATTATTAAAAATATTTGTAAATCATTTCGTACGGTTGAGCGAGGATTATTTGCTACTAAACGGAGATCTTTCGTGGAAGGGGAATATATGCTGGAAAGGTAAATCGGTATCGTGGCAAAAAACAATACAGCGTATATCGTGGGTATGCAAATCCACGTGTTTGCCTTTTCATGCTTCTACCGCCAGAAATCATTTCTGATAAACGCAAGACTTACGACTGAATAGCCATAATCGCTCTATCCTCTTCTCAATATTTTTTCACTCTGGATAAGGAAAAAAGCACTTTTTTGCGAGGAGCTCGTAAACCGCGCTGTCTTCACGATTTACTTTTACCGATGGTTGATTGTTGAAATTTGCTATTCGAAAAAAAAACGTCCAAGTTATATTCTTAAAAACCAAATAATTATTCAAAAAAACGTCTAAATTATATTCTACGTACTTAGTTGCTAATTCGCCGTTGGCCTGAATCGTGAGTTTTTTTTTATTTCTCGTTTAATCCTCGATACGACGCACTACCGAAACACATTCGCCATAAGCTCCAGCGATTCATATTTATCGTTGCGCTTAACGCAGAATTAAGAGGAGTTGAGAGAAGATTATTCCTCGGCAATAATCAAAGCGCGTATCTTATCTCCTAAGCGATTTGCATTATAAGCCGCGCAGTTATCCGCAGAAATAAAAGAAAATCGCCGATGCGCTTTCGGAGGTACGAGGAATCTCATCAAAGTTCCTCGCAAAAACACGAAAAGTACGTATTATCGCTTTCGCGATTTAAATCGGAAACCGAGCACCTTGTTTTGTTGCGCTTGAAAAAGGAGATGCGAACGAATGAACGATACGATGGTGAATATCGGGAGGAAGAGATTTTTGAAAACATTTTTCTCGAACAGCAAACACCTCTTTATTATTTGCGTGGCGTCCAGTGTAATTCCTGCACTCTCCGTGTGCGCAGCAGGAAAAGACGATGCAATAAAATCGATGATGCGAGGTGGATAATCGAAGGACGCACTTTATTGAACTTATATCTCCGCAACGACCAAAGATTAAACTCTATTGCCCGCACGACTTCGGTTATAAATTTGTCGCCCGCGTAGGAAGGAAGGACGACGCGCGTTTGAGGATCGAAGTGGAGGATTTTATTAAATTTGTTTCACCGCGAAAGCCAATATTCCTCTTAGAAAAAATCGACGCACTTCGAGAGAGTGCGAACGATTGATTTTTTGAAAACAGCCAAAGAACATACACTTCGTTGCCTTCACGACTTCTATTAAACTTTTATCAAACTTAGCACGTCGTATTTGCACATCGAAAAAAGTCATCGCAGGAAAATCGATGACATAGATATCCATTCTCGCTTTTCCCTTTAGTTTTTGATATTCTGCCCAAAATATCGCAGCACTGTTCTAGTCCTTCATTCCTCGCATATTTTCAGGTAAATTTGTCTTTTCAAAATGAATCAATGCAAAGCTACAAATCGAATAAAGTCGTGCTCGCGGAGAATGAGAGATCGATGTAAGAAAATCCACGAGACATTTATGTCCAGCAAGCTCGAGATATATCCACTCACTGAATCCTGCAAGTCGTGAATTCGTTCGAACATTTCGCGATATTCAGCGACTAAAGTTAGAACGGATAATTTTTCGAGGGAGGAGATGAAAACGAGAAATCTCGTTCCCGGCTTTCTAAGATACATTCCCGCATCGAGACACGAGAAATCTCGTGAGCCGTCGTTTAAATGTTATTAGAGTCGCGATTACGCGGAAAGAGGAGAAGGCTCCCGCGTGTCCTGCGCTTTCCTCGTTGCTCGACGAGGACGAGCAGCCCGCGAGAGCGAAAACGGGGAACTCGCGATTGACGGCGGCGCCAATGAGTCTTATTCATTATGTATGATGCCGTTTTTCTCTCCGCGCCACTCTTTTTCACCCTCCTTCCTCTCCCCCCCTCCTCCTCCACGTCGTTTCTGGCGCACCGGTGCGATCAGAGCCGATAAATCAAACGGCGGTGAGATCGATCGACGCTGACAAATCGATCCGCGTCCGCGATCGACCGAGGCAGAGGGATGCAAAAAAGCGGCTTGGCGTTGCGAAACGCGTCAAATCGAGGAAGGACTTCGTTCCGACCCTCCTTTGGCCGAGTCGACCCTTTGCGGACGAGCGTCGACCAATAGCCGCCCGAGGATTTTTAGCCATTCCACTCCTGTGTGTTCCATACTTGGCATCTTTTTCGTAAACGCGGAGAAACGAAACGAAGGGAATAACGAGGAGAAGCGTGTAGATTTGTGGGTCGTTCGATCTTGAGGATTTCGCGATGAACCACGTGGCTTGATCGATAACGTATAGGGATCTAAAGTTAAATAACCTTTTGATGGAAAAATTGTAGACCATTATTATATTATCGATGAAAGCGTTTGTCTTGGTGTTGATTTTTTGGTTTAGGTGATTGAAGTGTTACGATTATGGAAAAGCTGCGAATCGCTTTTTTCAAGATGAACTTGGATCGAACGTTTTATTCGTGTATTTACTTGATTTATCGTGAATTTGGAGCATAGTTCAAATATTTCAAAAGGAGGAAACTGAGTTTGGCAAACATTTTTTTGAAGGGTCTGAGTAGTAAATGTTTTAAACTCTCTGGACTGCGAAACAAAGTCGATGATGTTTACATAGACGATTCTACTTATGAAATGAGAAAAGAAGTCTAAACTAATTTTGTAACAATGTAACGTGAGACTAATTCGTCTTTTCTTTCGCTATTAACCAAGATCCAGGTTAGTCCGGGATCTTTGAGGTATTCTTCAAACTCTTCGCCTTTAACTTGACTTTAAGCTGCACGTCTTTAAGGTACTCCTCAACGTACTCGTCTTTAAGGTACCCGCTACTGGGTTCGCGATTCACCAATGAATACCTCCCTTTACCCACAACCCTGTTTCTTTCTCGTACAACGCCGCGTTTTAATTATAACTCCATTTTGGTTCGCAACTTGACATTTTCCAATATACCACCTAGAAATAACCTCTTCCAGGATGCATTCTTTCGAAAGTTTAACACTAGAACTACCAGCCACTCTCTGGGCATATTTAGAACACCATGCACATCTTTAAAATAAGGGGGAGAGTAAGAGGAAATTTGAGTAAATCAAGATGGTGATCCAAATACTGCATGAAAATCATGGAATATCTCAAAAAATACATCCTTATAAAGCACTGCGATTTTTTAAAGAAACGACCGACCAGTCGTTTTGACCGGTTTGGTAGTTCTAGTGTTGATACCAGTTTTAATATTAGATTTAATCAAATGGTCGCATCGACGTACCTAAGAAGATAATATTTCAGCGATCACTCTTTCTTTTATATAAAATATCCAAGAATGATGGCGGTGGAAGGAAGATACCCTAATTCACGGTTAACATATATCCAACAATCATATAACTTTTTACATCATTTTTCTACTCACCACCAAAACCCATAACGATGAACAAATTCAAATTCTCCAAACATCAATTCATAACGCCACTTGACTTTATTCAAAGCTACATTTATAACGCTGACCAACTAGTTTTAATTAAAATAAAAATTACTACCGAATCGAGGATCGAGGCGGGCGAATGCCGAGGAAGAAATTCAGTGGCGGTTTTCAAACTCAATTATTCCGGGGAAAATTCTCCCGGTTCTATTCATCGAGAGATTGTAACTCCCTGAGAATGCAGATTCTCATCTCTGCTCGACTTTAGTAGTGGCGCTCCGCGGAGTTCCCATTCGAGGGGGAGAAAAGGCCGGTAACGAAGAAGGAAGAAGGAAGAGGGAAGAAAGTCGCTTACAGGCTCAGAGTTTGATCCATCGCGCGCTAACGGGCCGCTATTGACCGAGGGCTTTAAATAGTAACGCGCCACACGGAGGGACGAGCAATATCGTGTATTTCTCGATTCTCTCCTCGTCGATGCAAGAGCGCAGCCCCTTTACGCGATGCGATTGTTGAAAGAAAAGGTGGAGAAATCGCGATGGAAATTGATGTGCGACGTAAGTCGGATTAATAATACCGAGCTATGCTCGAGAATTCTTGAATATCAGGAGAGGGTTTATAATCTTGAGTCGGAGCAAGCGAGGATCCCTTGGAGGAGGAACGATCCTTTATTAGCGCGACGTTTCGTCCTTTTGGTGGAGAACCTTTCTTTTTAACTCGAAGTGTAATAAAGGATCGTTCCTCCTCTAAGGGATCGTTGCTTGCTCGACTATAAACCCCCTTGTGGTACAAATTTTTCACATTAAATTTACCAGTCTGCAAATGAAATTTACCCTTTTTGCCAATGGAATTCCATTTGCAAAAGGGTGAATTCCGTTTGCAAAAGGGGGAATTTGTTTTGCGAAAGGATGAATTTAATATGAAGAGCCTGCAAGTCGGAGTAATATAAGCGCGGTTTAGGTCGAGGAAAATAGAAGTGAATATGTATGTCGAATAAACAAAGTGGCATAAGTGGAGAAAATAAAGGCGCGATGTAAGTTGAAATAACAGAGGTGCGACGTGGATCGAAAAATACAGAGGTGCAAATGTAAGTTTAAAATGTAAACTTCGTTCGCCAAACGATCGATTTCGAAGATTCCTTCCATGGGATTACTTCGCCAGGATTTTCATCTTGTTTCGCAAAATTTTGCTATAAATTTTTTCTTTTTAATGCTCATATCGTTCATTTACATGCGAATATGATCGTTTCGCCAAAATTGCTTCGAGTTGCTTGTAATACGTATAAAAAAAAAAAAACATCGAGTGCAAAGGGTTAAGAAAAGTACCACTTTGCTTCTGAAGCGAATAAACATCCTTCCACAAATCCTGGCATATCTTTGCGACACGTTTCCACGACGCGATCGTACTTTTCCACAACGGACATCCGTTTTCTTCGACGCAAATATCCTGGACGTTAATAATTTCGTTAATATCGGCCGCGGCACTCCCGTTGTATCCACGGGTGCATGCAAATCCCCGGCGCGTACGTGCCCGGAATCGAGCCGAGAGAAATGGATAGATTTTGCTTGCGCAATCCTCTGTCGGCACCCAATCGGAATGTTGCATCAATTATGCTAATGCGAAAGGTGCCGGGCTGACGTTCAATTTCCGGGGCGTCTCCGTTTCGGCTTGTACGACTCTTAATTGCTTTGTCCCAGGAATTTGGCCCTTTTCGAGCGATGCGAGAGAGGAAATCGAGCGAAGCACTCCGAGAAAGCGGATGGAGAACTTAGAATTATTGAGTGGGAGACCGATAAAATCCATGATACGTTCTCTTCAACGTTTATCTTTAGTAAAAGCCCTTAAAAGAACGGATTTTTTCTCCTCTCTATCGCCTTTCATCTTAATCTTATTCTCTTACTTTCTTTATCCTGTAAAGTTTCGTATTCGTTTAGGGGACCCTTTTCAAAGTTCGTGTATACCTTTGCGTCTTTGTGCTCCGCTCACCTTCGTTTTCCCTCGTCCTTACTTTTCGTCTCCTTATCTTTCTCCTGAAAGGCTAGTTTTGCCATTCGAGCTGGAAAATCTCATTTTCCTTGCTCAACACGCTCGACGTACCGTGTGATTTCTCGCGTTTCCTCGTCGAATCGCACGACACCGGAAAGACCGAGGGTCTACACGCGATGAACTTCTTGCGACACGGTAGCCTGGATCGCTCGTTTTCGCAACGTCGAAGAATGTTTGATGTAACATAATGGCGCTCCGTGGAAATTTTTCATCCAGTCGGGATATGGTAATTTTTTTTTCCGACATAACTATCCTATTCTTCTTGCTCAGTGATTTGAATAATAGTCAACGCAGGGGCATTTTTTGAGATATCGCACGATTCTACGGCGAAGCGCGAATTATTCCATCGACCTGTCGACGTCTCCTCTTAATCCTCCTTTTCCTTAAGTCATACAGCATAATATCATACAGCAATATGTCCAGAAAGTGGCCGATAAGTTTACCGTTAAGATGGATTTCGAACCAGCCGACTTACGCTATACATATCGCATAAAAAAGTCCAGAGGCGATGGTATACGACCATTCTTCCTTTCTTCCATTAAGCAATTTCAGTGCTGATCACTAAACTCATTTGCCTAGAACCCACTATTTCAGGTAGATTCCGAAGTACCAGAGCTATGGTATACATATCTCATGGAAAAAGTTGGGATTCGAACTCGAGTCTCCCGCGTGGAAGTTCGAGCCGAAGATCCAATGCACCAGCGTAGCTCCAACATGGTAATTCCTAAACTCCTTACTCGTGTATAACGATTGAAAGACAGTAGGATCTCACTGCGCGTGCGCAAAGCCCGGTGTAGAAAATCGTTCTGCGCTCTCTCGTTAAGCAGCCACGTGCCGGCCACGGTAGAATCGCACAGTCGTATTTGTTTTTTATTATTATCACGGTTGCGGTATCGCGCCAGCGTAGAAAGTGGAATTATAGTAAAGCAGCGTCAAAGTAGGAGGGGCATTCTCGTTGATTTATTTTTTAAAATGCGTCTGATTATCGCTCGCCAAGTTGCGGAGTTAACGACGATTATAATCGATAATAATAAAAGAATGATAGTAAAACAGCGTCAAAGTAGGAGGGTCATTCTCCTCGATTTATTTCCAAGGGGCCGTGGACCGATCTCGCGGCCGATCGATGACTTTCGAGCGGGCCGCGCGAGTGCGAAGGAGGACGATGGAGCATCTGAAAACCGAGGCGACCGGCTTTGCCACCGATAAGAGCTAAAATCACAAAGAGTGCAATGACTGATACACGCTTATTCAGTCCTCGTTTGCAAAGGGATTTGGCGTTTTGCTCGGGTTTATCGCTCCAGCAGCCACGAGACGTTTCGCGAGAGATACGGATAATTTAGGATAAGAGGCGCAGCACAGTTTCGCTCGGCACGATAAACCCGCGGATTTGCGTAGTGGGAATTTAATCGTGCGCCAAACGGTCTTCTCGTGTTTTATCAGCGCTCACGAGTGGCTTTAAATTTTTCCCCGGTCGTGCCGAGAGGTAATTTACTCCGAGTTTGCCCCAAAGTAATTTACGTTGTACGATTAAATTTGTCAAGGCGTTATCGTTGCCGCGAAAAGTACCGTCGGCGATCGAACGCGCGGTTATCGGGACGAACGATGCGTGTAAAGTAGGTGATCGTTCTCAAGGATTTTTCGAAGCTACTCGCTTAATTTTGTGCGCGAGGTAGGAACGAGATGTGTCGAACGTGTTAAGTGGAAGATGAGGGGTTATTCGCAAGAAAGGAGAGTAATCTTTATATGTATATTCTTATGTATCATTCGTACGTATCGCATGTTACATATATCAAGATTATAAGCACTACGATGCTTATAAAGCACTACGATTTTTTAAAGAAACGATTGACCAGTCATTTTGACTGGTTTGGTAGTTTTAGTGTTAAATATGTATACACATATGTAAATCTAATAAGAAGGTAAATAAATATCCACAGTTATCGCCGGTGAGTCACATTGTCGGTGCAATAATTGGAATTTTGGTATGAAATTCCAAACCTCGGTAATCGAGGTATTTCCGCGTCGCCATCCTTCCTATCGCGTATAAAGCAACGCGCACGACTTTTCTCGCGTTTTCTGTGCAATAAACTTGCGAATAAACGAGCGAGATATAGCACGATCGTTTAAAGTTCACGATGACGAAGTGGCGGAGGGCGATCGGCTCGATGTAATCAGGTCGACGGAAGAGTCTCTCTCTCTCTCTCTCTTCTCCATCTCTCGTTGTCTTACTCTCTTGCATTTTTTACTCTTTTGCTCTTCTCTGCTCTCTTGCCCTCTTGCCCCCCTTATTCTCTTGCTCTCTTGCTTCCTTCCTCCCTTGCTCTTGTCCACTCTCTCTCTCTCTCCCTCTCTCTTTTGCTCTCTTGCTCTCTTGCTCTCTCCCTGGAGAAACAAATTCGATTCTTCACGGTGTATTTTGCGCGCGTAACCACCAAATCGAGCGTACCTCCGCTCACGCTTGCGCAATCCTTGAAAGTGATGCAATAAAGGTGCGCGAGTGTACGTCCGAGCCGTGTAAAATTTTGGCCCGATCGCGGGTTTGAGTAGGTTTGGGCAGGTTTGAGTAGGTTGTGGATAATATACAACATGGGAATTGGTGAAATTGGCTGGATCGAAAGGCACGGGGGGCGAGCTTCTTTCGTCCACTTTCGAATCCTCCCACGCCTGAGTATCAAACTTCGTAGAGTTTTACGTAAAGTCTGGAGCCTCTATCGTCGCTTCCTGCAGAATTTCTATTGCAACTGGGTACTGTGATCAAGACCATAAGTCGTGGAAGGTATATTAATATTAGTGATCATTAACGGGACAGGCTACTCCTTGGTATACGAAGAGAAATAAAACAAGCGGGGGAACTGATGATATACGCAAAAGGATTGATAAAAAGAAAAAGTAAGAATAGAAAAGGAAAGAAGAACGCGGGTTACCAAACATGTCTTGGAGTGCTCTTAAGGATACTAAATATTATCCGTGGCTCCAGCAGCACAGGATCGCACGGCCGGAAGTTTACTCGATATTTCGAGAGAAAGAAATGTGTCATCCTTTCCGGATTTTTTAAAAGAAAGGTCTTGAAACATCGTTACTCCTAACAGCTTCTTGCTCGAAATTGCTCGCGAAATATATATAAAAAGAAAAAAATTGGTCCTCGCGAGCAGTAATTTAGTTGCAATTAAACTACTGCTCCCAAGGACCAGTTTTTTCAAGGCAAAAAATATTTAAACATCAGCCTGCACCTTGCCACAGCTAAGGGGGCGGATTGTTCGAGAAATCTATGCCACACTCCTCGATATACGCGTACGAGGATTTTTTTCGAGATATTCTGTATAATAATAGGAGGCCTCCGAGGACTGGGGCGTCCTTGGGAAATAATCGAATCGTTTTTCCTCGGTTTCCTGGAGGGGCCAGTGGCCGAACTACGAGGGTTCAGGCGCGACGAAATGCGGACGGGCGATCCTGAGCGAAGGCACGATCGATCGTAATAAGGATAAGTGACTCGAGTTTTCAATTCGCGCGCTTGTTAGTCCAATTAAACTGACGGAAGGGAAGAAAACGCTAATAAACACGCGGGTCTACGAGGGGCACTCTAATTGATTGATCCGATGGGGCGATAACGGACACGCGATCCATTTTTTCTTTAACGACATTACTCTCGCCTAATTCCTTCGGTGACAGTAAGTGCTCGAGCATATGTATTCCAACATACGTACGTGCATGCGGACACGGATGCGCAGAGGCACGTAGACGCACAGAAGCGCAGACGCCCACGCATTAAGACGAGCAGATTCTCGAGTTCCGCTTAGGGGTAAATATTCGAGATCGTTTTGAATGATATCGATAATACATACCGACTATTGGCCAAGGAAGTCGAGGAGCGTACGTGCGTGAATATCCACTCGTTTGTTGCACTTCCCGCAATATTTCTCCGCAACATATGTGCGCAGTCATAGTATTACGAGCAAGTAATTACGCGCTGCGATGTAAATGACGTGAATTACGCGACAACGATGCGGACCAGCGATGGACGAGTGGTGGCCTTGCTCGAGGTACCAAGTCCGTGTAATAGGTTTGGTAAAACGCCATTATCTGCCTTTAATCCACCGCCAAGAGGGTGTATTTTGTTTCTTATCGCGGTTCACTGAACCGAAAGCCAGCGATGCACGTGCCAGCGTTTTCCAGGCCACGTGTCGCGCCGCGTATTCCGAGAATTAAATCGACCTTGCGTTTATGCAATTTTAAGATGCAATTTTACTTCTTATTGAGACTCCGTTCTGACGTTCCCCAAGGACATTTTAAGATAACGGAGAGGCTGGCTCGCTCTTACTTCAGGGACGCGATGTACCGAATTAATGATCGTATCGATATTTATCGATAATTCAACTGGGAAGCAATCGCCTTATTACAAGATTGCAAGTATAATTACGATTACGATTACGGTTACACGAGCACGATTACAATTCAGATAGTATAAATTATCTTGTACAATAGACGTCGATCGTTTTGTTGCGCGTGTACAAACATCGTGATTCTCCTCGCGCGTGTTTTCGATACGTAAAGATTTATCCGTAAAATATTTGCCTTTGCTCACCGCGTCTTCATCCACTCCTCGGATAAACCGTCGATCGCTTCGCATCTTGTATATCATGAAAATAAAGCGAAGACGCGAAAGAGAATTTATATTCGAGCAAACCGACTGCGCTTGTACGGATCGGAAAGAAGAGGATTGTTTATTATACTAGAAGCGCCGTGCAATCGTTTGGTAATACGATCGATGTTATATAAAGACAGCGATAAATACATATATGCAGAATTCGCAAAAAGACCGATTTTATTTTTTTTAACGAAGGACACGGCGTCTACGACCGGTAATGTAAATCGCCTTACATAAAGGTTGCAATTAATGTAAATTTGCGCGGGTCACGAAGCCGATTTTTCTATTCTTACATCGAGGTGCTTCATCGGTAATGCAAATTAACGTATATAAACGTTATCTTACATAACGAAGCACCGATGCTCCCCAAAGGCGCAGCATTTTCTTCTTTCGGGCTCGATGCCGGAACAACAATATACACTGGCTTATGTAAACGCGCCGATCAATCAGCCGCACATCCGAGTGGCTGACGAGTGGACGGATTTTTTCTTAGTCGCGCACACAATTTATCCGATCGACGTTATGGATCGTCTTATGCAAACACGGTAATCGTATTTCATAAGAATTCCCTTTTCTTCTACTGTCACGTCGCGCACGATGCACTTGACAACGCAATGTTGACTTCGCGTAAAAAAAAACCGCGATGTTTGTGATATACGGATGATCCTTAACACTGTTCCTACCACGAGCGGTCAAATGACCGGTCAGTGATTTCTTTGAAAAATCGTGGAACTTTGAGGCGCGGTCGCTTCTGGGATTTTTTATGATTTTCTCACTTTATCGACATTTTTCCCTCGTCCTCTTCTTCTTCAAGGATATATTTAGTACACTTCGATCTGTCTGGAAAATGGCTGGTAGGAATAGTGTTAAGGTATTTAGTGTCAAGGCTATAGATAAGGCTTTCATCCGAACCCGTGTCGATACCTCGAATCCGTATCCAAAGATCGGTTCAAAACTTGCGTAAAGTTCGATACCACGAATTAAACACGAAGAGAATCGCAGGGGTAGAATAATCGCTCTTATAGGCGATCAATTAGAAGAACGATCTAGCCGTAAGAAAATCCTCATATTTCTTTCCAACAAATACTTATTAAAAAATAAACTATACGACTCCTCGAACTCATTCGCGCCTTCCTTCTCGAGCTGAGGAAGGATGGAAATAAAATGGCGGAGCAAAAGGGGATATGCTATATACAAAGTCGTCGGGAAATAGACCGTGGCGCGTAACATACCTTATAAATGAACGATACCTAACTTAATGGGCTGTGGTACGAAGCGATAAAGACAGCAACGAATCATGACTTCGGAGTTCCGTCGGCTCTGACGAACGAAGTGACTTTGTCCAACGATCCAAAGGGTCCAAGTGTGCGTAAAAAGAGAAAGAAGGAGGAGAATAGAAAGGGGGGAAAAAACGCAGACGTTTTCCGAGGAAAAGCGAAGGACGCGTTGACTCGAATTCGCGTCGAGTTCCAACTTCGTGGACAGCGACTAATTGCGGCGATTTGCAATCGAACCGCATCCTCGATGTCCCGGTTTTCGCCTCGAAAAGGGCCTCCCTCTCTCCGCACGAACCTTTCGTCCATCGTCGTTTCTCGGCCGACTTCTCCACGGAAATGAGATCGATGTCGAATTCCGTGCCCGTCGTTGGGTTTATGGACACCGATATGGAGGAAATCGAGGTTCCTTCTGGCCCTTGGCGGACCATGGACGCGTTTATCGCGTCGATTGCTGGCTTGACTTTGGGGAACTGGACGCTGGCGCTGCGCGAGTTATAGTTATGCGTCTATCGTCCTATATGGCAAATATCTCGGGGCTGAAGTATTTTTTCCAGCGTAACTGTATTTGTATAATGGTAGGACGCAGGAACCAGGAGAACCGTGTTTGTAGGATATTTGAGTGTGGGTTTGTTTAAATTTATTTTAATTAGCGTGGATTCAATTGTGAGATTAAAATTTGTTGAAGTTTTAGAATTGGAGTTAATCGCCTTGGCGCATGAACGTCTGGTATTGCGTGTATATAAATACAAAGCATTGAGCGGCGAGCACGTGCTTTGACGCTAAAATTTAGGAAGCTTTAGAAGCGAAGTCAGTTCTCTTGCCTCGTGGATGTCTCGTATCACGTGCAGTGAGAAACGTGAGTCGAACAATTTCGTATTATAAATAAAACACATCGAGAGGCAATCGAGCGCTTTGACATTGTATTTGAAAATGTTCTGAAAATGGAATTAATTGTCTTAGCCCGCAAACGTTTCGTATCACGTGCAGTTAGAAACGTGAGTCGAACAATTTCGTATTATAAATAACAAACATCGAGTTGTGATCAAGCGCTTTGACATTATATTTGAAAATGCTCCGGAAATGGAGTTAATTGTCTTGACCCGCAAACGTCTCGTATTACGTGCAGTGAGACACGTCAGCGGAAGAATTTCGAAGGACCGTCTTCGCCAGAGCGACCAGAGACGAAGCGTCGAAACGTTTGGTCTACGAAGGGCTAGGAAAAATCGTCGAAGGAGATGCGAGTGGAAGAAGAAAGACCGAGGTACGCGCGAGGAATATTATTCCGGATGGGTTCCACGAGAGACGCAATTCCGTGTGGAACAACGGGGAAAAAAGAAGCTCCTCCTCTGTTACGAGCCGCGAATTACTCGATCGACTATGCGACGCTTTCGCGCATCAGAATGCGTCTGTTTATCGCTCGCCAAGTCGCGGAGTTAACGACGATTATAATCGTTCGAGATTATTGAACGATTTTTTGAGATTTTCTATATCATGGAACTACTTTATGGTGTAAAAAGCTTAGAATACGGTTCAAAATTCGTTTGCAATTTCTTTGCATCGATACTTCAGGTTGTACGGAAGAATCGAACGGTTCGGCTCTGTTTTTGTTAAACTGATTTTCGTGGTTGATCCATCAAATATCTGTTAATTCGCGATATTAATATCGTCTATTTCTACTTCTATCTCCGTATCTATATAGCAATCTTTTTTTAACGATTTTTCAAATATTCACACGAGAAAAGTATTGAAAAATATTGAAACGGTTATAGAAATAACGCCTTTCCTATATCCGTATATTTATTCTATTTCTACTTCTACCTCCATATCTATATTGCGATCTATACAGGGTTTCTTTTTTTTTTCAAATCAAGCACGAACTAATGGATAGTTTCAATACTACGATGGGAATTACGTCGGCGCGCCACGTGCAACGGGCGGCTCGTGTAATTGGACCGACAAAGGGGCTTCGTATCGCAGAACCGAAATGAAACTTGAACAATGCCAGATGGATATTGTTATATAAATGAACGTGCCGTTTGCACCGGTTAAGAAAGAAACGCGTAATTACATCAAGGCTGTGGCGTTCGGAACCGATCGAGGCTTAGTTAGTCGATTATTCTCTTCCGCGCGGGCCAAAGTAAACGTTTATCGAATATTTCGCCAACGTTTCCATCGATTCGACGACGTAGCGGAAATTCTACGAGAAATCGTGGACTTTTACAGGATCGTGCATGAGAAGAAATCTTGAACAAGCATCGATTATAGGCGCGAGGTGTTTTTTTTCGTTTTTTTGAATCTGGAAAAGCGATCCTTGCATTTCTTTCCTGTCGCTGTATTATAATCGTACAGAGACTCGTTGAAAAATGCGGATATATAAGTTTCGCGTACTCGTACCTTTCAAAAAGTTTTACGAAACTCCGTGATTCGAGTTTTAATTTTGCAATCACCGATGTCAAGCGCTATAGCGTAGTGCTTGAAACTTCTTCGACGACGACGAAGCGAAGAAGAATCGCGCGGTTTATGCACGCGTTTATATTTTTACGCGCGTTACATTTGCGGGAAAAATCTAATAGTCTATTGTGGATGCTAAGTGGACGTCCCATTCTTCGTTGATGCTATAAGGATACAGCGATGGTGATACAACGTCTACGACGATGAGACGCATCCAGGCGAAGGTGCAAGCGACGCGATGCTGCGCCAGGCTAGTGACTCTTTGATGAAAAGTCCTGTATTTCAATTTAACCCCTTGCCAGTTTGAATGGAATGATTTGAAACCATCTCGATAAAGAACGCGTATATGAGGAATATACCGTACCATCTTTCAATATGATCGTATCCTGGCATCATCGAAGTGTACAAAAGTTTAATATCTTCCAACTAGAAAAATGTTATTCGAGTAAAGAAATTAGAAAGTGCTCCAATAGAGCAAAATTATAACGGTGACATAATGTATAAAACACGACGAAAATTGTCCTTTATCGTAATCGAAAATAAATCAATAAATAATCGTACGCTAAACCAGTATTCCAAGATAGGAGTCTAGGGTCGATCGATGGGTCGCCTTTGCCGGAAGTTCATGCTCAAAGTAATAGTGGATTCCACGGTAAACTGGTTAAAGGTCGGCGACTGAAATTTATTCGGACCAAGGAGCAAAACTGCTCTCGTTGTCGTTGAAACCGCTCCTGGACCGAGCGAACTTCGATCATCGATCATTATTACCCATCGTTAGATCTAAGTATCGCTCGTTTTCAGCATCGAGAGAGTACGAATACCGCGTTACTCGCGCAAAGGAGAGAGTTATTTGTCGGTGCGTGGGATCGATACCCTAGAATGTCAATAGGAAGCGACGTTCTTGTTCCGGGTCGTCCCCTTCGACGTGGGAGATCCAGGAAGAGTTATTCCACCACGCGCGCCGTTTATTTGCCCTTTAATTCGGCCCGCCTCGCCTTCTTTCCTTCGCAGGCTCGCGGAGAAATAAGATGCCAGGAAGATCCTTGAGGAAAAGGACACGTCGTTTCTTTCGTCCATTGTCAATCGCTTCGATTTTTTTTTTTTTTTTATAGATATCGATTATTTTAGCGGTGTTCCTTTGACAGGAACGTCGGTACGCTGCTCGTTAGTATATAATGCGAAGTGTTTGTAGTAGTTGGTATTTTGTATATTAGTTGGTAATGCATTATTTTTTTCTCATTGTTTTTTAAATTTATTTTGGGCACCGAATGCTAAGGTCATTTGGCCTAGGTTCTACTGTTTAAGGTGGATTCCGAACAACCGGTATTATTTTTGCAACGCGCAAAATAGAGAGCGATTCGAATCTGTGTTGAGAGATAACTGGAAGGTCGTGAAAAGCGGGGACGTTTATTTTTTCCCGCGTATCGCATAAAAAAAGGATGATACGTAGGAATACTAAAATTATTGCGTATATACGTAGCGAATATTTATAATATCAAAATACATTATCTCCTTCCACATATATAGATCCAATTTCATAGAGATTGAAACTTTAACTATAGGCTCTATATCTAGATTTTTATTTTCATAATATTATTTTTTATATAGATTCTATTTAATAAAGAGGCGATCGGCATTGACGGAGGTGTGAAAAATCGTGTTTCGAGGATCAAGTTTATCCGCGCCTCTGATAATTATTTATGATCCAGCGTTGATCGCTGGTGAGGCCCTTGATGGAGTTATCATTTTTTGATAAGCGCGAGGTTGGGGACATCGTAGTTTACGCGGCATCCGCTTGGTAGCGCTACCTGCCGGCATCGAGGGATTCTCGAAGGACCGAGCGGGCCGATAACGTAGGTCTCTTCGATCAAGTATCGGCCCTCGCGTAATTTCACTTAGCGCTCCATCCTTTGCGAAATGGAAACCCAATCGCAATAACGATTTCCTGGAAGAAGTTTTGAAGTAATTTCCTCTTCTCGGAAAATCATCGTAGCGATCTCACAAGCCGCGATATGAATTCTTACAGTCGCCACTTGGCGCGTGAAATCATTGGACGTGATTGTGAAATGTTTTATGGTCTCTGCGAGCAGATGAATGTTGTATAAATAATTGGATATAATCATCGATCACTTGGTACGCGTTATCGTTTCTTTACAGGCTAAAGATTGTCAAGGATTTAAGATATACAATTACTCGAGGATCAATTCTTTTTCGTTCCTCAGATATTTCATCGATTTCCACGTCGATCCTTTGCAAATAGACGATCGTTCATAAAGAGTTGAAAATTTTCATCAGACGATCGCTGTGCGTCGACCCTTTACTTATCCAAGAGATTGATATATAGTCACAGTTATTCTATCCCTTATCGTACTTTAATGTACAGGTAGCCATGGCAATTTTAAAAACCAGACATGCGCTATTTCACCCTTTCGCTACGTCCAGTTTTTGCATCAGCGCTCCAATAGTGCTCCAATAGTTCTGTCATTAGAGCGCATCGTGCAGGTCAAGAACTAAGGTAACCCGTTTAATGGATGCCGGATATATCCGGCGCTAGTAGCAAAAGGATTAAAGACGGTTCAAGTATATATATAAATTTTTTTATTTTATATA